>CATIWQ010069224.1:0-79405 GCA_949673415.1 Euphorbia schlechtendalii | reverse complement strand
AGAATGAAGAATGAGTAAATATAGATATGAAAGATTAGAGAATCTAAATATATAGATTTTTCCTACGAAATAAGGATAGCAGAGAAAACATGCAAGTTCAACAAAGATGTTACAATTCACTAAACTAATCTAACAGACTCGGTTCAAAACAGCCAAATGTTCAATTATTCACCGCAGAGCAACACATGAAATAACTTTTCTAAACCTAGCGTAAATGAATTAAGACAATTATATAAACCTGGACAACGTCAATACTATGCTTAGTACGGGTCTCTCTCACATAGCCATATTTAGCAAGTTACCATTCCAAAAATGTTGGCTCACTAAACAGCGTTATATCACAAATCCAGTGATTATACACGATATTGTTAACCCTAAAACTACTCTTAAAATTAACTCCAACGAATATAACTTGATTAATATAAAAGACTTAACACGAAATACACATTATGACACCTAGATATATCATCAACTTCGAAATAGAAAGTATAAGTAGAAAGCAAAGCAAAGTTGTAAGGTATGCAAGTGAAAGCTAAAGTTGATCAAACCGTATCCACTCTTTAATGGGAGTCGTCAATTCTCGCAATTCTTGCATCTGCTTTGAATTCGGTCTCAGCCCATACAGAACCTCTGCTACGATGCTATTCTTTGCGAATATCGAACAAACGAATATTGAAGAATGAAAAATTTTAATTATAAGTGATTTGCAAGTACACTTATACAACAATCGCTCGAGAATATAGAGATATCTAGTGATCGAAATAAGGATTTGAATCACTTAAACATTTTCTCGCTAACACTTATGAACGTAGCGAATTCTCTATCTATACACACACTATATCTCCCTCATGAACTCTAATGTTTTCCCTCTTCTTGATTGCATGAAATTGTAAGGTTTGGAGCCCTATTTATAGAGTTCAAAGGGTTGCATCTATCCATACAAAGACTCGTATCCATTGGTGAATGATTGCATCACTTCATTGTGATTGGTTGAGAAGCTTCAATCTAATCCACAATGGATAAGCACCTTTTCATGATTGGTTGATTTCTGATAGGTGTCTATTCATTGGTAGTTAATGGCAGTTGATCATCCTTATTTGGCTGTTGGTAGTTAAGAAGATTAAACAAAAAAACTATCCAAGTCGCGATCGTGATATACAAGTCACGTCCATGAATCCTTGATTGGCAGATTTCTATTTTGAAGAAGAACAAGTCGCGACCGTGAATAATTGTCATGACCGTGAATTGCATTTTTCTTCAAAATTCTCCTTGTAACTTCACCGATCTTTGAAAGCTTCGATCCTAAGCCAAATCTTTAAATTCCATGCATCTTTTTGCATCTTTTTCACTCTTTTTTCATATAATTCCACTTTAGATCATTTTACTCCTAAGATTTACCTAGTATCTGCATTTGCATCAAAAACAACTACATACCACGTGAAATCTTTTATATGAAGTATAAAAATCACTTAAATTATTGTGTTTAGTGTATAAAATTAATATGATAATAAGTGTAATTATACACTTATCAACTCCAGCTTCATCCTCTAACCCAGCCTGAGGCAACGCGACCTCCTACACGATCCAAGAGTCAAGGTGTTGAAGGTTCCGGTGCGAGTGCCAGTGGCACTGGCGTAGGTTGTCGGGTATGAGAAATGTGTTAATTATTTTATTTTTATTGACCCTGCTTCTTATCGTTTATCTGTCCCTGCAAGAGGCTGCTCGAAAGAGGGCTCGTGTTCTTGATTTGAATGTTTCGGTCAGGGTGTGGGCATGTCTTCTTCTGGTGTCATGATAAGTGTATAATTACACTTAATATCATATTAATTTTACACATTAAACACTATGAATTAAGTCATTTTTATACTTCATATAAAAGATTTCATGTGTTGTGTAGTTGTTTTTTATGCAAATGTAGATACTAGGTAAATCTTGGGAGTAAAATGAACTAAAGTGGAATTCAATGAAAAAAGAGTGAAAAAGGTGCAAAAAGATGCGTGGAACTTAAGGATTTGGGTTAAGATCGAAGCAATCAAAGATCGGTGAAGTTGCAAGAAGAATTCTGAAGAAAAACTCAATTGACAGTCGCGACAATCATTCGTGGTCGTGACTTGTATACTTCAGAAATAGAAGTTTGCCAATCAAAGATTCACGATCACGACATGGATATCGAGATCGCGACTTGGACGGTTTCCTGGCTTTATCTTCTTAACTACCAACCGCTAGATAAGCATGATCAACCGCCATCAACTACCAACGAAAAGAAACTTATCAGAAGTCAACCAATCATGAAAAGGTGCCCATCCATTATGGATTAAATCAAAGCTTCTCAACCAATCACAATGAAGAGATGCAATCTTTCACCAATGGATATAACCCTTCATTTAGATAGACGCAACCCTTTGAACTCTATAAATAGGGTTCTAATCCTCACAAATTTCGTACAACAACACATCACAAAGTGCGGAAGAAAGGGGTGAAAGATAGTGTATAGTGTGAAGATAGAGAGTTCGCTACGTTCATAAGTGTTAGCGAGAAAATGTTTAAGTGATTCGAATCCTTGTTTCGATCACTAGATTTCTCTATATTCTTGAGCGATTGTTGTATAAGTGTACTTGTAATCACTTATCAATAAAAGTTTTCGTTCTTCAATATTCGTTTGTTCGATATTCACAAAGAATAACATCCTAGAGTAGGTTCTGTACGGGCCGAGACCCAATTCAAAGCAGACGCAGGAATTACGGGAATTGATGACTCTCATTAAAGAGTGGATACGGTTTGATCAACTTCAGCTTTCACTTGCATGCTTTACAACTTTGCTTTGCTTTCTACTTATACTTTCTATTTCAAAGTTCATAATATGTCTATTTGTCATAATGCGTATTTCATGTTCAGTTATTCATGTTAATCAAGTTATTTGCATTGGAGTTAATTTTAAGAGTAATTTTGGGGTTAACAATATCGTGTATAATCACTAGATTTGTGATATAACGCTACTTAGTGACACTACATTTTTGGAATGGTAACTTGCTAAATGTACCTATGTGAGAGCAACCCGTACTAAGCATAGTATTGACGTTGTCCATGTTTATATAATTGTCTTAATTTGTTTGTGCTAGATTTAGAAAAGTCATTTCATGTGTTGCTCTACGATAAAAAATTGAACATCTGAGTATTTAGAATCGAGTTTGGTAGATTAGTTTAGTGAATCGTAACATCTTTATTGAACTAGCATTCTTTCTCTGCTACACTTATTTCATAGGGAAAATCTATATATTTAAATTCTCTAATCTTTCATACCTATATTTACTCATTTTTCATTCTAACCCTTCTTTCCTAAAACTTTACTTCATTATATTTTATTTTCCTTATTTTATCTTCCTTGTTGATTTCTAGAGCTAGCCCTTCCCTATGGGATCGATATCTTTTAAAACTACATCACAACTGTATACTTGCAGTCATCATCATTTTTCTATTTAATAAGAGGTACTGACAATACTTATATTTTTCATGAACAAGTTTTTGGCATCGTTGATATATAGCCGAATCTTGTGAAAAAACTATTAAACTTATTAGTAGAAAAGTGGCGAACATGTCATTGAGGGAAGGTTCACTATTCCTCTTAACATCTTTTTATTTTATGGGTTTTATGGGGACCGAGAGACATGTGCCTCTCCCGCATTGGCTTATGATCCTTCTAACGCCACTCATGTGAGTCTTTTATTAAACATCTTGTCTTCAACTGTAGTGTAGCTGTTTCGAGGTGTTTGACGTTTGTTTATTCTTTTTGTAGGTCGCATGTGAGGAGATGGATCGAGTGGCTAGGCATTCCCTTTCTTTGAGGGATATGATGTATCTATAGGATGGAGTTACACGCATATGTTCCTTTTCTCGACCTGTTTTATGCTTGACTTTGCATGTAAGCATGAAATGTTACGTTTTTATGTATATGGTCATGATTTTTGTTACATGTTTCTATGATTGTACGAGATGGCGATGAGGGGTGATGAGTGCGAGCAGCGCTACCTAGAGCTCGATGAGCTTTTCCAGGCTTTGGACATTCATCACTAGGACCTGGATTCTCATTATCGTAGCTTAGATACTAGTCACCAAGAGTCGGGTGCTCATTACACGAGTCTGGATGCTCGCTATCAGAGTTTGGAGGCCCAACATCAGGAGTTGTTGTGGTAGAATGCCGCAACCGATCGGGCTCGAGCAGATGAGCGAGCTACTACCTCGGGTTTCTCCCACTCTCTTAGTTTTGACCTTAGCGCTCTACTTGACAAGCCAGACACTAGGCCGTTACTCACCCCTGATTGGCACACCAGCTTTCTCGATGCTCCATAGCCTCCTCCTACATCTGATCCGACAGATGGTGCTTCTAGGAGTCTATGTCCTGAGGATTTTAAGATATCTACTATGGAACCCCAAGATTCAATGGATGGAGATGACGCATAGGCGATGCTTGCTTAGGAGCTCTTAATTTGCTTTAGTTTTTTTTCTTTATTTTCGAACCGGATCATTAGATACACTTTTCTTGTAAACTTTCAAAAGCTCAGATTTTATGAAAGAAAAGAGGACTTTGGCCGTTGCACGCCGGGTCCTCACCTGTTGTGTTTTTGTTTTATGAATTTGTTTGCATGTTTGTGAATGCCTTATGTGTATGCATGAATGAATGAATATAGTATGCTAATGCTTCTGGTTTACGTGTGTAGGGAACACCAGTTTTGAGGGATTTCTTGTAGTTCTTTCTCACCAATGTCGAAGCACAATGAGCGACTTAGGGCTTTTCTCCGCACTGTTTGAGGGCTTGATTGGCAAAAGCTTGAGAGCTTTGGGCTACAAGGTCTTCAATACCTTGCTTCCAGGCCTATGAACATGGCCTTCATTGGTGTTGTTCTGAAGTTCTGTGATCTTTCTACCCATTTCTTCCATTTTGCAGAATTCAAGATTGACCCCTTGGTCGAGGAATATCATGTTATCCTGGGGCTTCCCTTTCTGGAGAACCTGACCCTGTTATTCCCGGTGAGGCCATCCTTTGCATTCCCTTCCTTTCAATTCAAGGGTGAGGATAAGCTACGAGGCTTGTGGAACTTGGAGTCCAGCAGACGCTTTTTATCAGCTCCTCCTAACATCGAAGTTTTTCGAGTCGATGTTGTTCTTTCATGGTGCGAGACTACACCTAGCACCCATCTTGCTTGGCCATCAATGGTGGCTCTACTTCTTTTGGGGGAGTTTGTTTGTGGGGTTGGAGTAGTTACCCTATTTCCCTTGCTATCAGTTATTGAGCCACTCTCTACAGGTCTTTCTCCCATAGCAATTGCTCTAGCAGAGAGATTGGTTCACCTGGATGCTGATTCAGTGAACCCGAACTTAGTGGGTGACCACTTTGCCTAACTTGAGGTAATTTTCCTTTTCATCCCTTTTTCTTTATGATTTTTGCTACTTATTTAAACAAAATTCACGTAGGTATAGTCGTTGGAGAAGCTTCTCTTGATCACCGATCCTCGCTTGGGGAAGGCTCGGTACCTCCCTTTACATTATGGTCCTAGAAGTTTCGTTAGGAAGGATCATCGCTCACTGAGTGAAGAGGCTTGGATTGAGATTCTGCATCCTTATCGAGCTTCTGAGATCTGCTGGCTTAGCCCTTAGTTGGAGATTCCATTTGTGGTTACAAATATTCATGACTCTAGCGTACTACTAATGGGCGTGTTTAACGTTACCTCCTATTCTCCTTCACATCTGTATAAGCAGTACGGGCACCAGCAACAAGGCTATAAGAAGGCTTTGGGCGCGCACAATAGTTGTTACACTAGATACAACACCCCAGAGACCACTGACACCGATGAGTTGTATCGCGGGTGGCTAGGCGAGATCAAGAGCCTTCCAAACGCTAACCAACATCTTAGGGTGTCACGTGAGTGGGAGAGGGATGAGGATGGCTTGGATCCCCTCCCTCATACTTCAAGGAAGCACGCCCGATGGAATGATTAGCAACCATAAATCTATATTTATTTGGTCATTGACTTTATTATTTGCTTTCTAGACTTTTGTGTTTTGTTTTTTGAATTGCTTTTGACATTATGAGAATTTATCAAAATTTATTTTGTTTACTTGTGTTATTCTTTAAGCACACATACACATAACATAAACATAAATCTTTGAAAACGTAACGCATTTCATTAAATGACTTTAAAAAGGGTAGAGGCTTTCCAATGATTTGAATCCTGCCACCAGCTAGCCTAGAACAGGTTTTCTAACTCACGGTCCTTCTATTCCTCATAGTGCCCTAATTTTTGCCTGAGCCACCCTTCACGGGGTTTTCAACTCAACGGGCTCTTATACATGAAAAGTCCTAATTATTGCCTAGCTGGCCAATGCCATCTGGTGGCCTAGTTTTTTTCTCTTTTTTGGTGTATTGCTTTTGTTGATTCATTTCTTTTAGTTTTAAACGTGGTAGCACTTGAGCTTATCTTGATTAACCGGATTGACGAACTTGTTTCCATCCATGTCCATGATCTTGGTGGCTCCTTTTCTTAAAATCTTCTTTATGACATAAGGACCTTCCCAGTTTGGGTGAAACGTTCCCTCGGACATCCACATTTGAGGGTCTCATTTGCTTCAAAACCAGGTCTCCCACCTTCAATGGTCGGCTTCTGAATTTAACCCGGTTATTGTATGCCCTAGCCATGCGTTGTTGGTACATCTGTAAATGGTCCAAATTCTTTAAATGTTGCTCATATATCATGTTCAACTATTCAAATCTAGCCCTTGCCCAATCTAACTCCTCTAGTCTTGCCTCTAAGACCACTCGGAGCTATTTTACTTCCATATCAACTGGCAGAACTGCTTCCTTCCCAAACACCAACGAGAAAGGGGTTTGATCAGTGGGACTTTTGATGCTGGTTCTATATCCCCATACTCTGAATGGCAACTTGTCAACCCAATCCCTATAGGTAACAACCATTTTGCTCAAAATTTTCTTGATCGATTTGTTGGCTGCCTCTACTGCCCCATTGGTTTGTGGTTTGTATGGTGACAATCGATGATGCTTGATCCTGTATTTCTCCATTAGGTTTGATGTAGCTCTTTGGAATTGAACCCCATTATTCGATACGATGTGATGTGTGATACCATATCGGGCGAAGATATGCTTTTTTATGAACTTGGCCATCTTCTTAGCGGTGATATTGGTGTAAGATTTGGCCTGTACCCATTTTGAAAAGTAGTCAACTGCTACTACGATGAAGCGACATCCATCAGTCAAGCTCGACCTAATCTCGCCGATGATGTCGATGCCCCGCGCTGAGAATGACCAAGGAGTGTATAAGCTATGGAGCTCGGATGGAGGTAGATGACTGATATCCCCATAATCTAGCACTCGTGGCATTTTCGCACTTCAGCTACGTAGTGTGAGACCATTGTTGTCTAGTAATAGCCTTGGCGCTCTATTTTCTTGGAAAGTGCCATTCCGTTCGTGTGGCCCATAGTCTCCCGCATGCATTTGCCTAATGATTAGTAGTGCCTCTTGTTCAGTAAGACATCTCAATCACTACCCTTTCGGTGTTCATTTGAACAAATCCCCAACTACTAATCGGAATTGCACTGCCAATTGCCGTAATGAAGTTCTCTCCAAGTCTGTTGAACCTGTTGGGTATTCCCTAATTTACAAAAATTTGACAATGTCGAAGAACTAACTACCAGTGGCTTGCTTATCCTCTGACTCCACTAGATGACAGTAGAAGGGCTCTTTGGCTATTTGTAGTACAACTAGCTTAATTGATTGAGTCTGGGGGCCTTCCCACATTGATACTAGTGTAGCAAGTGTATCTGCCATTTGGTTTTCATCCCTTGGTACGTGTTTAAATACGTACCGTGAAAATTTTTGCGAGGCCTTCCATACTGCTTCCACATAAGGGTGAAGTGATTCTTCTCTTATCTCCCAATCACCAGTAACTTGCCTTATAACCAAAGCTGAGTCCCAAACTACTGACACTTCTTTTGCTCGCGCCTTTTGAAGTGCCTCAAACCCAAACAAACGAGCCTCGTATTCGGCACCATTGTTTGATACTGGGAACTCTAATCATTTTGAAAGAGGTATGACTTCATTTTGCGGGGTTATCAAGATAACACATAGGCCGACTCCATTTCTGTTCATAGCGCCATCGAAGAACATTTTCTACTCTGTATGGGCACCCTCTACCAATGCTAGTTGCTCATCCGAGAATTCGAGAACGTAATCAGAGTCCAAGGGTTGATTGGCCAAAAACTCGATGACTGCTCACCCCTTAATGACCTTCTTGGTCACATATTCAATGCCGAATTCAGATAACAGCGATAACCATCTTGAGAGTTTCCCGGCTAGCGTTGGTGATTAGCATAAGTATTTCATTCGGTCGATCTTCGTGATAACTTTTATTTGGCAAGATTGGAAGTAGTAGTATAGCTTCTTTGTGAACCAAACCATCGTTGCATAGATTTTCTCTACCAATGTGTAGCGGGACTCATATTCAAGTAGTTTCTTACTCATGTAGTAGACTGCATGCTCACTCCTATCTCGTGTTCTTGCACAAGCATAGCTCCAACCGATTATTCCCCAATCGCTAGGTATAGGATCAGGGGTTTTCCAGGTTCTGATAGGTGGAGGACGGGTTGGTTTAACAATTATTGTTTTATTTTTTCAAACCCAACCTAACATTGATCGCTCCAAACCACTGGTTGGTCTTTTCGTAACAGTTTTAAAATTGGTTCGCAGATGGTGGTAAGTCTGGCGATGAATCTACTGACGTACTATAGGGACCCTAGAAATGATCGGACTTCTTTCTCTATTTTTTGTGTGGGCATATCCCTGATGTCTTTGCTTTTATTAGGATCCATTTCAATTTCTTTTTGGCTAACTATGTACCCCGAAAGTTTCCGTGAAGTTACCCCTAATATGTACTTTCTCAGGTTCAAGTGTAGATTGTACTTCTCGATCCTAGTGAGGAATTTGTCTTAGACAATTTGATGTTCTTCTCTAGTGTTGGATTTGACAAGCATATCATCAATAAAAACTTCCACTTTCTTGCGGATCAGTCATGAAGTAGGGTTGCCACAGCCCCCTAATATATTGCGCCAGCGTTTTTCAAACCAAATGGCATTACTTTGTAGCAGTAAACACCCCATTACATGATGAAAGCTATTTTGACTTTGTCCATTATATCCATCAGTATCTGATTATAGTCTAAAAAATCATCCATGAAGGAATACATAGCTACCCTTGCTACGCTGTCAACCAGAACATCTATGTGGGATAAGGGGAAATCATCCTTTGGGGAGGCTTTATTCAGATCCCTAAAATCCACAAAAACTCAAACCTTACCATCCTTCTTTGGAACCAAGACTATGTTAGCCAACCATGTCGAGTACTCAACCACTTCCAAGAACTTCGCTTCAATTTGTTTTGCCAATTCAACCTTGACCTTTTCTGCCCATTCGACGGTCTTAAGCGGTGAAGCTTCTATTTTACTGGTTTGATCCGAGGGTCAGTTGGCATATGGTGTTCCACGATCTATCTGTCCACCCTGAGTATGTCTTCATATGACCAAGAAAATGCTACCACGTAACGTTTAAATACATTTGTGATCTCTCTTTTTTCTTCAGGAGTCAAATCATTGGAAATTGTCACCATTTTTTGTGACTCGTTTGTACCCAAGTTAATTTCATTTAATGATGCATCACGAATGTTAAAGACATTATGTGTATGATTATATGAATGCATGGTGCCATTAAGCAGAACTTCAAACAAGTAAGCAAAATTGTCATATTTCATTGAAACTGCCTCGTAGGCAAAATTGTCAAAGACATCTGAAATGTTCATTATTACATCATCATCTTTTTCATCCTCCACATGCGAAGGGCTTTCATTTGCATTACCAGGTGTGTTAGGAGTTGGTTCAGCTTCAAGGGTGGCATGTGCCTGCTTTTTCGTGAGGAGTCTAATGGTGCTTGATATATCTTGATCTTGCACGTCACCCTTCTTCTTCATCAGCTCGTTGATGACCTTTGTGAATGTTGCTACCACATCCTCTAATGCTCCACCTCTCTCGGGTTTCGTTAATTCATCCTTAGTTGGGGTCACTTCCATGGCCTGGATTGGTTCTTCTTCAAGTACAGGCTCTTCAAGGTGTTCGATCAGCTTGCCAGTTGTGAAGTCAAAAACATCATTAAAGATCTAAAGCCCTTTGACCTCTTCCCCATTCAGGATTGATGGTTCGGCTCCCCCAGATATGCCCTACTACCTTTAGCCTCGCAGATGCTAACCATGTTGCAGAATAAGGGTCGCTTGTGCTTGTACATTTCCTATTCGGGGAAAAACCCAAACCTAATCCAGGTGTGACAAGGATAGGGTCCAAAACTCTTATGATTCCTTAGTGATGTTTACCCAGACCCCTTCCAGGGATGAAACCTTGCTTTTGCATTAGAGCCCTTAGGCTTCCAAGGAAGAACCGATACCCTTTTGGTGTTCCATGGCCCTTCTTATCTTCATTGGTGACTGCCACCCTAAGTCCCCGTGCTTCCCTTTCCTCGAATGCGGCTGCTACCATTACCGATTCCTCATCCTCCTCAATTGTTATTAGCCTCCCATTATGGATAAGCTTTATCTTTTGGTGCAAAGTGGAAGGGACCGCTCCTATTGCATGGATCCATGGCCTACCCAAGAGCAACGAGTAAGTTACCGGGATGTCAAATACAGTGAACTTTACATTGGAGGTCACCCCCTGTAGTGACCTCTACTTCGAAACTACCCACTACCCCTCTCTTTGAATCATCATAGGCTCGAATCACCATGTCTGACTTAGCCAACATATTCTCCCTTAGCTCCAAATGAGGTGGGACCTTGAGTGGACATAGATTAAGGGCCGACCCGTTATTGACCACCACACATGGTATTGCCCCATAAAAAATTTGAACCTTAATAAATAGGTCCCTATTGTGCTACCCTAGTTCTCGTGGAAGTTCAGATTGATCAAAGGTTATGAATGGCATTTGATGGGGAGCGATCCCTTCCCCAATGTGGCACACATCTCAGTTACAGAGGTTGTAAGTGTAGCGGGCATTTCCATTAGCCTCTTTACCAGGCCTATCCTGTGTTTTTGGGATATCTCAAACAGTCTCCATATGTTGTACTTTGCCTGAGTCCCCTTTAGTTGGTTCACTAAGGGGTCTACAACTAGTGTATCCTCATCCACCTTCAGGGGTAGAGGTGGCTCAGGTTACTCCCTCGTGATTTCCTCAGGCCTAGAGTCATTAAGCTGTACCACCTCTTCCCTTCAGCACTCCATCCTCTATCACCCTTATTTCTGTAGAATTCACCCAAGGGTACTGATCATATCCATCTTCAGGTTAGCTATGATGTCCCTTTAATTTGTAGGAATCCAAGTTAATGGTCTTCTTCCCATATAGAATGGTCTCCTCTTCAACCAAAGTCCCTTTTTCCGTCTTCCTTTTCCTTCTTGATTTAAGGACATATGCATCAAGGTCGATGGCCACCCTTATTGGTGTTTTCCCCAGGCCTGCTTATATTGTTTCTCCTCGAGATCTAACCCTCTTCATGGAGAACACCTCTGCTAGTGGATCCTCCTCTATGCTCCACCCCTCGTTAGTCAAAGCATTCACCCCTGGGTTGGATCTTGACAACAGCTCAAAACTCGAGTTTGTGGGTATTCCTGACCCAACTGCAAATACATTGCGAAACCCGATGACTCATTCCTTATCAAGATGGTGGGCATGGTATGATAGATCATCAAAGCTCGAGATTGTCAATCTCATCAGGTGGTAGTGGTACCAGTCTTGGGATCCCTCTATTATCAACCGTACCCTGCTAGTTTAATTGGTCTTGCATGTATTACTATGTAAATAAACATCCACCACTTTATGTAGCTGGGGAGTGACTCCCCCTCCCTCTATTTGCAAGCTAGCAGATCTCACATGCTTTGCTTTGGCGACTTTAGAAATGCAAATTCTATTTGGAACTCTGCAACAATATAGTTCTGGAACTCTTTGTGCTCAGATTGCATGTTGTACCAGTGGCTCGCTACCCCTGATAACGAGTATGGAAAAAGTGTGGCTATCATATCCTAAGAAAGACCCTGTGCTCGATAGAGTGCATAAAATTTAGACAAATGGGATGATGATGCGTCATTCCCATCAAAAATATACATTCTGACCAAATTGAAATTGACACTCGGGACCTCCTCTTCCCTTTCTTCATCACCTCGATTACTCGAATACGACTCAAGAATCTCCATCACATCGCCCGAGTCCATACCCGATCTAATTACCATCACATATTCTTCTCCCTTATGGTTAGTGCTTCTCCTAATGAATTCTTCCTTAGGTGAAGCAACATAGGTTTCTGGCAGGTAAATACCGACAATCTAGCAAGGTTAACTTCGGACATTTTAATCTCACCTCCACACCCTCGGTGGCCTGATTCCTTTTCCAACATCCTCAACACGTGCGCAGGATCCCTTTTTCCTCCAGTTACGAACTCCCCCAATCCTTCAGAAATGCATCTCATCACCTTCTTCTCCCTTATCCCAAAGTTAATCATCCCTATGTTGGTCTCAAAATTAGGTAGAGGGTTGGTCTTAGTGCTCGGCTTAAGCACGGGCTCATGAATGATTTTATTATCCACCAGCTTCTAGATAGCCTTCAGCAGTTCTTTACAGTTGTTCGTGCGGTGCCCCACAAATACATGATAATTGCAATAATTGTTGTTATCTTCAGTCTTAGGAGGGACATGCTTTTTAGGCTCTCCATCTGTTTGAGTTCTCCCAATTTGGTGAACAAGAACCCAAGGTTAGCTGTATATGGGGAGATATCATGATACTCCTCTTTTGGCAACCTAACTACAGCTACCTTCTCCTCTTGCACAAGTTGCACCACTGGTTGTTTTGCTTTCACTTACACAAGATTGGACTCACTCTTCTTGTACTAGGGTTGAGCAGTATGTTGTCCCGATGCCTCCTCCATAGCATCATAAGGCTCTATCTTTTCTGCCTGAACAAATACCTCTTGGTAACTGTGGAAGGTTTCAAACCCAAGTCTTTTTCGATAAGATGACAGTGCGCCATCCAAGAGTTTATTTCTGACAAGGTCAGGTGAGACTATAAGCTGACTTGTGTAGCCATCCACCTCTCAAAGTAAGGCTTGAAACTTTCCCCCTACTTTTGCCTTACAACCTCTAAGTTCTATATTGTTGTGACCATCAAATTGTTGAAGCCATAATGGTCCACCATTGCATGGGACAGACATCCCCACTCATAAGCTATATCCATCAAGAGGTGACAATACCACTCATTTACAGGCTCCCCAGTATAACAATGAACAACTTAGCCATCATGCAGTCACTTATCCTCAAAGCACTCATTACGTTTTGATAGTGTGCAAGATGTGCATGAGGGTTTGTGGTGTCCGTGTATTTCTTGAATTGGGGGACAATAAAAGTTGGAGGCAAAATGTCCTCTCTTGAGTTGTTAATTGTGTTGGAATTGCACCCATTTGCCTACCCCTGTGCAATATACCCACCATAGGTAGCTAAGAACTGTTACCATAGTTCAGCCACTCCTGGTTGCTAGAGGATATTGTTTGGAGTCCCTAAGAAACCACCATATTACATCCCTAGGTTGTACTATCCCTAACCCTAGAACATCTGAGAAGGTGCACCCCAGCTTGGCACCATAAGTTGAGCTATCCCTTGAAAAAATGGGATGTAATTGGAGGAGGGTCTGATTTATGGTGGCTCCACCGCTCTAGGCGCAAATGAAGTTTGTCCCGGCTACCCCAGGAAGAAATAGTCACCAAGTTGTGGCTGAGAAGTAAACTCATACATTGTTTGGACAACCTGCGGCTGACCCTGCCCTGACTCGAACTACCGGAACTCAAAAATACTACAATAGAAGAGGATGGTCCCCCTAGTAGAACCGTGCCACTGACATTCAAATTAGGCACCACATCATTTGCCCTTTGCTCGGGCTACCTTGATGATCGACGTAAACTGGTCACTGTTAGCGAAAGCATTCATCACTGTAGCAATCTCGCACTCACTAATGATTGGTTCACTTATAATTTCTACCCCGCCTCAATATTCTATTCCTCTACCACATTCTCCTCTTGTTGGTTAGCCATAATACTAAAACTGCGCAGAGTGCGTTATTCTATATCTAAACCCAAGCCTTCACTAGATTTCGTGTACGGAATTACTTCTTGATGAGTCGTGATTGGAGAAATATGGATCAATCAGTGAGAAGCCCTATTCCAAGCCCTTTGGAGGATAGGCTTTTTCCTGGCTAAAGTACACAGGAACATCATCAGGGTATGCATATTAAGTCATGATGCATGATTGATGTGTGAAATGTTAATGTTATGGCTGCATACAGAAAGGGTTAGTGTGCCATGATGTGAAATGAGAATTAATCAAAAAACTAGAAATGTTAGTTATTAAATGGGTGAATGAAGGTCCATCCGTTAGGGGTGGAGTCGAGATCTGTATGCTATCAGTGGGTGATAAGTGTATAATTACACTTATTATCATGATAATTTTATACAATAAACACTATAGTTTGAATCATTTTTATACTTCATATAAAAGATTTCACGTGGTATGTAGTTGTTTTTATGCAAATGCAGATACTAGGTAAATCTTGGGAGTAAAATGATCAAAAGTGGAATTCTATGAAAATAGAGTGAAAAAAGTGCAAAAAGATGCATGGAACTTAAAGATTTGGCTTAGGATCTAAGCTGTCAAAGATCGATCAAGTTACAAGGAGATTTCTAAAGAAAACTCAATTCATGGTCGCGACAATCATTCACAATCATGACCTGGTCACTTCAGAACAGAAATCTAAAAATAAAATATTCACGGTCACGAATCACATATCACGGTCGCAACATGGACGGTTTTCTGGTATTATCTTCTTAACTACCAACCGCCAGATAAGCATGATCAACCGCCATCAACTACCAATGAAAAGACACTTATCGGGAATCAACCAATCATGAAAAGGTGCCTATCAATTATGGATTGAATCAAAACCTCTCAACCAATCACATTGAAGAGATGCAATCTTTCACCAATGGATGTGACTCTTCATTTGACGAAACCCTTCAAACTCTATAAATAGGGCCCCAATGCCAATCAATTTCGTATGCCTTTAGTGCAATAAAGTAAGTGCAGAGAAAAAAGGGTTAAATATAGTGTGTACAGTTGGATTCGCTACGTTCTTAAGTGTTAGCGAGAAAATGTTAAAGTGATTCGATTCCTTATTTCGATCACTAGATTTCTCTACGTATTCGAGCGATTGTTGTATAAGTGTACTTGCAAATCACTTATCAATAAAAGTTTTCATTCTTCAATATTCGTTTGTTCGATATTCGCAAAGAATAGCATCCTAGCGGAGTTTCTGTACGGGCCGAGATCGAATTCAAAGTAGACGCAGGAATTGTGGGAATTGACAACTCCCATTAAAGAGTGGATACGGTTTGATCAACTTTAGCTTTCACTTACATACCTTACAACTTTGCTTTGCTTTCTACTTATACTTTCTATTTTGAAGTTTATTATATGTCTATGTGTCATAATGCGTATTTCGTGCTAAGTCTTTTATGTTAATCAAGTTATATGTGTTAGATTTAATTTTAAGAGTTGTTTCAGGGTTAACGATATCGTGATTGATATAACGTTGTTTAGTGAGCCAACATTTTTGGAATGGTAACTTGCTAAATGTGGCTATGTGAGAGCGACCCGTACTAAGCATAGTATTGATGTTGTCCAGGTTTTCATAATTGTCTTAATTCGTTTGCGCTAGACTTAGAAAAGTCATTTCATGTGTTGCTCTGCGGCGAATCATTGAACATCCGAGTGTTTTGAACCGAGTCTATTAGATAATCTAGAGAATCAAAACATCTTTGTTAAACTTGCATGTTTTTTCTGCTATACTTGTTCGTAATGAAAAATCTCTAGACTTAGAGTTTCTAATCTTCCACATCTATATTTTCTCAACTATTCGTTCTAATCTTCCTACCCAAAAATATTAATTCTATTTTTATTTCCTTATTTTTATATTTCCCTTCTATATCTTTAGACCTGGGTTCGATATCTTTTAAAACTACATCACAATTGTATACTTGCAGTTATCATCATTTTTCTATGTGATAAGAGGAATTGACAACACCTACATTTATTTGTGAACAAGTTTTTGGCGCAGTAAATAGCCAACAGTTCATGAGATTTTGGAATCATTATTGATTAAACTTATCAGTAGAAAAGTGGCGAACACTCGTGTGGCCTTAGGTTAGGACATCAACTGGGATATCCTTTAATGTGGGAAAAATGGTTTTGGGTAGGTACTTGCCTCATTTGGGCTTTTGGTGTGTATAATTAGCCCGGAAGGGCTGTGAGTTGGATGTTGAGTGGACATCTCAAAGGTGATGTGTAGGATATATTATTGCCCCTTGTGGGCTAAGTGTCGGATATCAAGTGGACATCACGTAGTAAATGGAAGGTATGTTTGCCATGTGCAGGCTAATAGCGGGATGTCAAGTGGACATCTCGCTGAAAAGGGCTAAGTGATGTTCCTAAGTGGTTTTATGTTGTCCTAGGGTGACACAATCTATAGTGTCAACTGTGCCTAAGTGTATGTGATATTGGTTTGGTATAGTGATATGTACATTTAATATCATGAGGTGTGTGTGTTCAAGTGTCTGCACAACAATTCGTGGTTAGTATGACATTTGTACAATGACAAATTGAAAGTAGTATACAAGTAGCACATAGCATGCAACGTCCAAACTTCCAACCATATAACTCCTGCGTGTAGGGTTTCTGGCTAGTCTCTATCCTAAGTTTGGTTCATCTTAGTATCGCGAGGATACTAAGGAGCGTACCTGCAAGAAAATATAATGCATGGTCACATGTTTGGGTAACACCTTAGGGAAAATGCCTATGGTTTATTTACATAAGGTTTGCAAATGGTTTGTTGATGTAGAAGGTTCTTGTTGCGCTAAAATACACTCCAAGCCTCTCCCCAAATGGGTTAAGGGAGGTACATGCAATATGGCAACAAGTGCTCCACCCACTCAAGTACTATCTTTTCTCAGGGAGGCAGATTAGTACAAGAGAAAGTGTTGCGGTAATAGGGTACCTTAATCTTACGGGCTAATCCCTTCTATTGCAATGTGTTATTATGAATATGTCTAATTAAGAGTAAACGGAATAATGTGATCAATAATTTTCGGCACTTATCCAAAATCTAAAACCTTTTAAAAAAACAAGTTTTAGAAAAAAAATCCCCAGCGGAGTCGCCACTATGAGCGGGCGACACAGAGTGGTGGGCCGAGAGCGCACGATTTGATAGGCGCGGTCCACTGGAGTTTTGAAAAAAGAAGCACCGGGTCGGGGACTCAGGAAAGAGGTTGAAAGAGATGACGAAAAAATTTTTTGATCGGTTCGAACCCGAATCCACCGTCTTTTAGTGTGGAGTTGCCACCTGGATTAGCTCTTTCCAAGAATTAGAGTCCTGTGAGGTTTAACGTCCGGGGGACGGCTCACTAAGACACAGAATTCGGGTCTGGGATAAGTTGCTTATTTCTTAAGTGATCACATTATATTACATCTACAGAAAACCGTATTTTCTTAGTTATGTATATTTGCACTTAGGTCGTTTTTAGACTTTATATGTATTATTCACGTATTGCAAAATAATAAACCATCCATAAAGTAGTAAGTAAATGCGGAAAATAAATGCGAAAAATAAAAATTACAAGGCTTTCAAAAATCGGGGGATGCAACCACCCTCAAAAATATGTGCAATACCTGAAGGAAAAATAAAATCCTAAACATACATCTAACCTGCATCCATAAAGGTTAGCACTAAATATGGCACATATATTCGATTTTATTTTAGCGAGGCCCGTGTGGCCTAATTAAAACATCGAAGGTTTTAAAGTTGTTAATTTAAATAAAAATAATTCATTTTTATTTACACGTATGTTGGTCAATTTTATTAGTGAAAATGACCGCATGGCAAAAGATTATGTCTGTTATCCGGGAATAATTTTAATTCCCTTCGTTGGGTATTCTAAAAAAATAAAGAAAAGAAATAAAGATGAAGAATAGAATTACAACATTATTTACATAAAAAGAAATTAAAAAAATATTCCTGGGTCCACAAATAAAATCAGAAAAAGATGAAGCAGATGATGAGCTTGGAATTCGCAGTTCTAGGAACTCAAAAGCTTACCCTTGCAGTATGAATGCACTTCGGCGTATCCGTTCAATCCCCTGGAGTGCTCCTCGTTCATTTTGATTTAATTGTAGTTTAATTGGAAAATAATTGTTTATTTATCCAAAAGATAATCAGACTCGAGTTCTCAATTTGTTTTAGACCCGAGAATATCTGAGGATATTTAAAGAAAAGTAGATAAAAAAAAGATTTGAAAATAATTAAAATTTTGAGTCCAAACGTCTTTTGGATCCGAATATCTTTGAAGAAAATATTTATCCAAAAGATAATCAGACTTGGGTTCTAAATTTGTTTTAGACCCCGAGAATATCTGAGGATTTTTGAGAAATGTAGGAAGAAGAATGGTTTGAAAATAATCAAGATTTGAGAGCCAAATGTGTTTTGGATCTAAATTATTCAAAAGAAATATTTTTGGTGTTTTTCTCGTTGTCTTTTTCTCTGAAAACTAATTTTTTTGTCTAAAATTTTGAGCCCCCTTTAATCTAAAAAGGTCCGACTATTTATAGAAAAATCTCGGAAAATCCAGAAAAGGTAAGAAAATTTGGCGAGGTCGGGACCAAAGAAATCCCATGTCCATCTTAATTATATATTTTTTTCTATTTTATTTAATTAATTTTTTTAAAATATATTATATTATTTATATATTTATTTATATATATACACATTTCAAAATAATCCAATTAAATTATTTTGGACCCTAAAAAAAATATTATAAGCCTTTAAATATTTATTTAGGGTCTCAAATATTATTTTTAAAGAGTAGAACTCTCATTTGAAGATCGTCGGACGGTCGAAAAACGTGTGATTCGAGGATAAATATCCCGAAAAGTGGTCATTATTGAACACGCGAGCTGGTACAAAATCCCCGTGCTCACACCCACTACCACACGAGTATTACGGTAATCAACCTGTTTGTTCTAAATGGATTGACAAACACAAACTTCGACATCACATAGATGTCACCTTAACCTCAAGCCCTCACCACACGGGTCAAGTCTTATAATCATTTGAGTTACGTCCTTATCACTAATGACTAACCCTATTTGTTTCAAATGGATTGACAAACATGAATTTTATCGCATCACGGCATGCTAACCCTTTGTAATGCAGCCACATCATATGCATCTCATACATCAACATCAAATATGTTAAACATGCATTTCATATCTGATGAAGCTATTCGATTATGTTTGCTTCAGTTAAGGCTTGGAAGAGGCCGACTCCCCGCCTCATCCGGATTTCCCCCATCGTGGCTTTCCTAGAGAACTTTCCATCAAAGGATATTCCACACACTAATTCCAGCAAATACTCGAGTTCATATTTTGGTTCGAATCAGAGATCGATTTTTGGTTCGGGTTAGAGTTTCGGGATGACGGATCCTCAAGGTGGTCACGGAACAGACGAGCAGATTTCACATGAGGTGCCAATTATCCAACAAATCCCATTAAACACCAGTTCGGAAATGGCCAACGCTATAAGCGCCATTCTCTACAGCGATCAATTTGCTCAAGCGCTGCAGTTCCACCTTCGTCCACATCAACCAAAGAACCGTACTTCAGATACTCACTTATCATCAGGTTACCCAATTGGAAATCATGCCACTACTTCCCAATTTGGCACAGGAACCTCACAACCCCAATACCACCATGACCAAATGGGGTTAACGCTATCCCAATCACCGGATCAATTTAGTCAAGGTCCAGGACTATTTGGTCAGTTTCAGACAGGTCAGACTTCTAGAAGTAATGATCATTCAGGGTTAAGGCAAGCTAATGCCTTCCGGGTTGCTCAATCCCAGAATTAATTTGATCAGGGGCAAGTTGGTCAACTGTTGGTCGATTCAGGTCTGTTCCATCCGGGTTGGCATCACTCAACTTCATTTGCAAGAAAAGCTAGACTTTCATCTAGTTTCGTTCCACCACGTCAGAGCTTTACCTCACAACCAGCAGTCCCTCAGAATCCGGGTACCCCATCTTCTTTCAACAAAGGCTTAAACATTTTAGCCCAACCACCTCAATATCCGACCATGGCCCAAGCACCGTTTGCTGCCAACTTTATGGTCACTCCTAGGGGCACCACAGTCCACCAAGGGTAGTTTAACCGCAGGACCACATCGTTCACTTCTCCCCATCTCAATTTTTAGCAAGGGACTGATAGGATAGTCCCCCAATATCTACCTCCCAACATAGCAAAATTATGGTAGCATTTTTTGGCTACGCACGCTAGCCAACTCCAGAATGTCCAGCCAAACTACTACCATGTCCCTCCGGTAGTACATGATGAGGAGTGGCTTCCTGAAAACTTTCTAATGCTGAGATTAGAGAAGTATGAGGGAGAAGGAGATCCCCGATCACATTTGGTAACTATCAGACTGTGATGAGAGCTATGAGGATTAGTGACAAGATGCTGGCTAAGATCTTTATTGTTACACTAGGAGGGTCAGCTATTGAATGGTATAACAATCTGCCTTTGGAAATAGCTCATGATTAGAAGCACCTCTCAGAGGCCCTAATAGTGTAGTATGGCTTCAATTTTAAAATAAAAACCTCCATACAACATCTCAAGGTCGTCAAGCAAAGACCCAAGGAATTGTTCAAACCCTACTACAACAGGTGGATGGCGACCCAAGTGCTACTCAAGGATAAGCTTAGTCTGTTTGAGATGATTGTAAAGCTATTGGCCGAGGCATTGCCAGTCTACCGACAGAGGCTCGGGGTCAAAACTTTCACTTCTTACAATGAGGTTTTCGAGAAATCTGAAAAACTTGAGTGGATAAAATCCTTGGACACACCCATGAGCACTAATGCGAAAAGGTGACAATTGGGAAAGAAAACCCTCCGTATGTGGAGGATGAAGATGTTAATGATGTAATAATTAGTATTTTTTAAACTCTTTTATGTTAACAAACTCTATCAATGAGGCTTCTGAATCTTTGAATGCTTCAAACTTTGCTTGCTTGCTTGATATTCTTTCGGATGACATCACACATTCTTGTGAACATGAGCATAATGTTTTTAGCATACATGACACATCATCGCATGAAATTAATTTGGGTATAAATGAATCCCCTATAATAATTTCAAATGATTTGACTCTTGATGAAAAATGAGAGATAACATAATTACTTAGACAACACGTGATAGCATTTGCCTGGTCCCATGAAGACATGCCAGAGGTCTGCAGAAAGATCATCAAACACATAATCTCCACTGAAGATGATATGATCGAGACAAAAGTGGGCCGAAAAAGTCAAGGTAACAAAGCAAATTGAAGCTAAGTTCCCCAGAGTAGTTAAACACTCGATAGGTTAGCCAACATGACACCAGTGCCAAAGACACAAGAAGAAGTTAAGCATTTCAATGTGTCATCAAGTTCATCATGCGGCTCATCACCATTTGTAGGCCGATCATCACACTATTGAAGGAGTACTAATAGAAAATGCCTGTTTGCGTTCGATAGAATCAAGCTATGTCTGATGTAGGCTTTGAAGCCTTCCATTCCCGATAAATCACTCATTCCCTATTTGGCTGTTAAGAATTCAGGGAGAACAATTTGAAAGGTGAATATCAAGCATTATCGCTCATCACTGTGTATACCTCAAGCCAACATAGCGGTAAGAGCGGCCAACAAATCAACTAGAAAATGTTGAACGAAGGAGCTGCTAAAGTCATAGATATGAATCGAGCAAGACAGGCTCAAATGCTATCACATTTAGGCGAAAGAAATAAATCATGTAAAAAGCAGTACAAAAAGTAATTAGCCTGTCAATTAGCACTTTGCTAGTTAAGCAAAAATTAAAGCCTCTTTTCAAAACACAAAAAGAATAGTCTGCTGAGTTGATAACCCGATAAGGGTAGCTCAGGCAAAACTTAGGACATCGAGAGAAAAAACACATAGATTAGAAAACTTGAAAGGGCTAGTCAATGGCAGGAGTCAAATCATTTGAAACATTCATACCCCTATTAAGTTCATCAATGAATTGTCATTCTTGCTGAATCTTTATGCATATGTTTATCTTGATTGTTTGCATGCTAACGGTAGAATATTGCAAGTAAGTATTACGTCATACCATGATTAAAAAAATATAATAAATAAATAAAAGAAAAAGTTTGCTGGATTGAAAACCTGAAAGGGCGATCCAAGCAAAATTAAGACAAGGTTCGATAAACTGAAAACCCATAAGGGCGATCTATGCAGAAATTAGAATGAAATAAATATCAAATTCATCATCCTCTCCTCAGAATGAGGCAAGGAATCGTCTATCTCCTCCAGATATTAGGATGAATATCTTCGAACTTCCCTCACAGAGAGGATTGCCATAATAAAAGCTTCTAAGCTCTCCTCATCAGCTTCAAAGTAAGCATCACCAAAGCAGTTCGGGATCAACATTAACATCATTGGCACCATACCAAAGAAGGAAACGAGCATAAAAAAGTCAATGACTCATCCATACCCTCTTCAAACCAAATTTCAGCTTTGAACTCGACTCTGATTCATCCAAAAAATCGAACTTCGACTCGGACCCATATCCATCATCACTCTGAGAAAGTCATGTCTACAAAACTCGACCATCGATAAAAAGGCAATCATGGAATGCCCAATGAGATGAATCATAGGGGCACTCATACACCACATAAGAGGGAATCAATTTGGAAAGGCCCCTCATGTAATGAAGCTTCTACTATCGACTAGGCTAATACTCCAAATCCAATGATATCTACAACAGACAAACATACATCATATGATAAATATTATTCATGCATAAAGTCATTCATACATGCATACGCATCATGTCACTTATAGGTGAAGGTAATGTTAAACCAGGGCAATGCCATTCCGATGAGAAAAACACTATACCTCCACATGAGGAAACTACAAGTATCAAGAAGATGTCAGAGCAGCACATCATCAAAATTGAGAATGACAATGTCCTAACTCAAGTCATTTCAACTTTCGTCAAATTCAATCCTACATAAGCCTCTTTCAAGAAGCATTACAACATCACAAAAGCCTCCTAAAACAACGAAGTGGCCATCGAGACATTCCCAAAAATCTCAAACTCAAATTTCCACGTTTATCATGGGCCTGAAGAAAAATTTCTCAAAACCCTCATGTTTTAATTCTTGATTGAAGGGGTAAAAATTTTTTCTTTCGGCAATCTCAATCATGGAATTAAAACATATGTCTTAAGTATCTACTAATAAAATTCCTCATTCTTGTAGGTACCCCTTCAACTCACAAGGGGCATCTATGTCAGACTCACAACAGTCAACATATCATCAAAAGGCATGGAGCACATGACATTCATCCTTTCCCTAGCAATTCCAAGGGTCATAGTCAACCCAAAGGTCAACTCATAAGGGGCATCTATGTCAGACTCACAGTAGTTAACATATCATCAAAGGCATGGAGCACACAGCTTTCATCCTTTCCCTAGTAGTTCTGAGGGTCACAGTCAACCTAAAGGTCAACTCATAAGGGGCATCTATGTCAGACTCACAGTAGTCAACATATCATCAAAAAGGAATGGAGCACACGACTTTCATCCTTTCCCCTGCAATTCCAACGGTCACAATCAACCCAGAGGTCAACTCACAAGGGGCATACAATTCAGACCGCAACGGTCAACCATCCCACAGCGAATTTTTTATGAAGACTTACCATAGTCGACATATCATCAAAGGCATGAAGCACAAGGCTTTCATCCTTTCCCTAGTAGTTCCGAGGGTCATAGTCAACCACGGTCAACTCACAAGGGGCATCCATCGCAGAATTTCTACAATCCGCATACCCTTCGGGACATTCTACAGTCTATATCTCTTTTCAGACTTTTTACAATCAACGGACTTTCTACAGTCTGCATTCCTTTTTAGACTTTTTATAGTCAACAGACTTTCTACAGTCTCCTTTCCTTCCGACTTTCTACAGTCGATAAACTTTCTACAGTTCGTAATCTTCTGACTTTCTATAGTCGGTGAACTTTCTACAGTTCGCAATTCTCTAACTTTTTACAGTCAAACGAACTTTCTACAGTTCGTAATCTTCTGACTTTCTACAATCGGTGAACTTTCTACAATTCAAAATCTCCTGAATTTTTACAATCAACGAACTTTCTACAGTTCAAAATTTTTTAACTTTTTATAGTCGATGAACTTTCTACAGTTTGCCACTCTTTGACTTTTTACAATCAACGAAATTTTTACAGTTCGTAATCTTCTGACTTTCTACAGTTAGTGAACTTTCTACAGTTCACATCTTTTTTGACTTTTTATAGTCAATGAACTTTCTATAGTTCACATCTTATCTTGACTTTTTCAGTCAGCGGACTCTTTACGGTCTACTTCGTCAATGGGCTTGCTACAGCCTGTACATGGGATCCTTGATAGAAGAACGGAGGTGCACGACTAACGTTTTTTCCCCTATGGTTCTAGCGGTATCAACCAGCCGAAGGTCAACCTTCAAGGGGTAATCATTGCCAAACGGGCAATTCGCAAGGGGCACGGAGAGACCAATCCTCAACAACATCGCACTAGGATGAAAGCTTCCAACCATCATCCCTGGAAAGTGTGAACCGCAACTGGGCAGGTATTATCTCTAAACCCCGCTGCACTTTCAATCGTGGGACCATACTGATCTCATATCAGCAGTGATCCCAAGAGGGCAGCCTGTGAGCACGGGATTTTTACGCCCTGACTTGCGAGTTCGATGATGAATTTGTAATGTTTTTCCCTTACTAGTTTTTCACTTTTTACAGGGTCTTAAATTCATCAGAAGGAAGCTTGCTTTGTTTCTTTGAGCCCTAACCCTTTTTTAGGCAAATTCAGCATAAAAAGCACAAGGTAAAGATGCCAGTGACAATGTCGGTACCGACATCCCAATGCCGTTAACGACATCAGCTTTACAAGCAGACAAAAAGAAGCAATTTCTGCATCATTTAGTCAAAAAGACCCATCTTTACCCCATAATTTCATATTCTTTTCACTTTACACCATGCCTAAATAATGTTCATCCCACTTAGTCAAGAATGGAGGGAAGAAAATCATGCAAAAGGACAAAAACAAGTGGGTTAACCACTTAAGCAAGGGGGACTTTTTGGATTGAAGGGAGTCCATAAAGGCTGAGTTCAGTCAAAGGGCAAAGGGAGAGGAAAGAAAGCTAGGGAATTTTCGTGCAAAAGTGAGAAAGGAGAGTTCAAAGGGTTCTTGAGCAAGTTGGAGTGTTATTGAATGGTTTTTCTTGAGTTTTTACATTAAACTTAGACTTTAAGCTTCCCACAACTTGAGATTTCGGGTTAGTTAGATTAAATTCTTGAGGTTTAGACTTGAATGGAGAGTCTACAACATCTTTATCACTTATTTCAAGGTTACTACACTTTCTGAATCATCTACTTTGGCAAGGAATAGATCCCTTCCAAAGATATTCGGTAAATCACCAAATCCAACCAAAAAGAAACAAGAAGAGCTTCCCAGAGGACTTTATGGACCTTAAATAAAGTGGATTCATGACTACAGGGTAAGCCTCTGAGTTCCTAGAGTTTGTGCTTACATTTATATGCTTTTCTTTTTTAAGTTTCATTCTCTTTTCAGTTTTTTCCCTTTTTGCACACCAATCTATTTTCTGGGAATTTCAGTATGATTTAAAATATTTTTGAGTATTTTGTTTACATAAACATATTTGCACATTTTGAGCTTTCTGTAATGATAAATATCATCCAAATCGATTAAGTATAGCAAAAGTTATGATCGTTTGAAGTTTCAGATTTTCGTTTTGCTATTTTCTCCTGTTTCTGTGTGTTTTCTACAGGTCTAGAGCCTCGATGTCGTTAACAACATTACCTAATATCATTAACGAAATCTTAATGTTATTAAAGACATTACCTAATGTCGTTAACAACATTGTCTTTGGCAAAATGTAATTTCACGTTGTTTTACTCCGTTTCGAATCGTTTAAGCCCAAAACGACCCGCTGAGACCCATCTGAGTTTGGAAATGCATCATTGGGGGTACCAAACTTCTAAATTGTAATTATTTAGGATTTTTTATGATTTATTAATGAATTAATATGTTGATTAAGGTTTGGAGTAGCAACAGAAGCACTTCGGGCCATTCATATCGATATCGCCCTTCATAGGGAAGTCGGTAACGATATGGATGATATCGTTACCAATGTTAACCCAAAAAATGGCTATGTTATGCATGTTCAGCCTAGATTTATGTTTCTAAATGTTGTTTTAGGTCACCCACACGAAGGGAACTCAAGTTCCCGAATAAACCGACCCAACAACATAACATGCCACATTTTCACTAATAAAAAAGACCTACATAGTTGAAAATAAAACAAAAAAATTTTCATGAAATAAGAACTTCAAAATCTCTGTGGTTTTTTACCTTGACCACACGAGTCTTGTCAAAATCTAAATCTAACATACATGGTACAATTGATACATATTTGTATTGTGGGATATCCCCTGTGCTAACCTTTGTGGATGTAGGTAGTTTAAGATAAATGTATGTTAGGGTTTAATTTCCTTTGGGTATTGCTTTCAATTTCTTCAATTTCGAAATCAAATGTAATATTTGTTAGATATCGATGTATTCTAGGCTATTGTATCCCTAGACTTCGATGTATTTAGATGATTTGTAAACCCCCAAGCCCATTGATGTAATTAATCTCCCCGTAGAATAGGTGCATTTAATTTCTTACTTGTTTAATTTTTGCAACTTACTTACCATTTTATGCATGTGTTATAAAAATAAACTAAAAATATCTAGTTTAGTTGGAATATTATAAACGTGGTTTCTCTCATAGTGTAAATATACTCAAATGATGATGAAATAGATAACTCATCCTGGACCCGAATCTCTGAACTGTGGTACGGATTAGGTAAACGGATCTAGGCTGTACTAAATTTTCCCGGAAGAGCTGATCCGGGTGGCGACTCTGAGTACCATAGGCTAGAGATCCTGATCTCAAGTCTTTTAGCTTGAAAATCACTTTTTCAAAGCAAACACATTTTCTTCGAGCAGTGCATCTTTCCGCAGCGTTGCTCCCTTCGAAAAACCCCACGCCCCATCTCACGAGGCCGATGCCTCTCGGTGACCTTGCAGGTGGAACGTCGTCCGCTCACACCTAGCTAGTTTGCTATTTCCAAAACATTAAGTATTGTGAAGTACTATTAACTTGGGTTCTACATGGTTAAAAGTACTTTTCATTTAAGCTTACAATTTTATGTGATGAAGGGATTGAGTGTCAATTTTTTATTCCCTATACATTATATAAGTTCATGAAAGGAGAAATTAGATTCTTCTTTAAATGGTTAAGTACATGTATCGAACTAGGTACCTTCAAATTCTATCTCTTTCAACTCATATGTGACATGGATTGGAAGTATATCTATTTTATCCTGGTTATAACCTTAGGGTCGTATCACTTACTCCCACACTATCTTAATAATTTTGGGAGATTAGGTCCAAGAGGTGGATGGAGTGTCTTTTAAGATACTCTAACATATTAAAAGGATATGTTTTTATGGGGGAGAATGTGGATAGATTTGTAAAAATTTGGATCACGAAATATCAATTTCTTAGAAATGATTTCTATAGAGTAGGTGTATTAGGAAAAAACATGTCCTTTCAATTAAGACTCCTGAACTTAATATTTTGGATATATCTACAAGTGGGAGTAATTTAAATGTATTGGTTCATATGATCATATTAAAAAGAAATCTTATTCCACAGGGAAGCTGAGAACCCAAAGTGTTACCGGTTCAAGTGGGAACCAGTGTTATATATTATTAACTCAAGCGTGAGCTTCGATCATTATAATATTTCTAACTTGAGAGGGAGCATAAAAATGAACTTTAAAGGAATAATTCCAAGGTATGATAAATATATGAGGCATATTTATGAAGATTCGGAGCCTAAGTAACAAAATGGAAAATTGTTCAAACCTTGAAAATTAAGTGTTTAAAGGGTGATGAATAATTGTGTGTGATGGAAGAAGAATTAAATTAACTTACTAGAGGGATATGAAAATATTGAGAACAAGTGGATTTCCAATATAAAGTAAAAGCATTAGGCTTATAATTAAGGGATACGTATATCCAAACTGATAAGAATATGTTCTTTCTAGTTGCGAGAATTACATCAATATAAATTATTTTAATTTTAATTGTTGTATCTTCCTTAAAGTTACATCAAGTAGGTGTATGAACCTCTATTCTCTGTGGATAATTGTCATGAGAAGTCTATGTGGAAAAATTAACAGGATTTGTCCCAAATATTTGTAAACACAAGGTTTCTTGAAATTGAATAAGACAATTTATAATATCATGAGTTTTAAAGGTTATGGTATTTAAAATGGTAAATAAGAACCAATATGTATATACCATACTAGTGAAATATTAAGCGTCGAGTAATTTCGAGATGTAAGTCATGGAAAGTTCTACATAAGTCTTAGGATCGAGATCTAAATGGATGAATAAGATAATTATTATTGTTGTCTCTGGAATCTTGCACAAAATGAGTTTGAGAAAGATTCTATTTGCATAAATTATGAACTCATAAGTATTCCGAAGACTAAGAATATGATTTTTAGTGTAAGTATTTGTCTTAAAACTCCTATCAAGTGGGAGGATATGAAAAAATGTTCAATATATTGGCATTACATATGCTATATTATGATCCAGACCTAATATAACTCATGTTGTATGCATTGATGTAATATATTAGTTCTTTTCCAGTAATAAAGCATTGCAAGATTGTTAAGAAAATTGTAAAATACTTGTGCATATTAGCTTAGTTTAAGGTTGTTATTGAGTTGTACTAGTTATGATAAAAGATTTTGTTTGATAAAAGAGACTATTGAGCCTTCTTATGCTAAGTGCTCTAAACAAAATATGGACTATTTATAGAGATAGTCAAACATCGATATCTCATGCAATAGACCTAAAATATCGTAGTATCAATAAGTATATCAATATCAAGTATTCTGTTAGTTGTAGACTAAGTAACATGGGGAGAGATCAATATGAGGTATTTATCTACTCATTACATGCTTGTAGACTAGTTTACGAAGTATGTCTTTGAAAGATGTATATGTGAAATATATCAAAGAGTTAAACATGTGTATATTATATTTATTAGATTACCTCATTTATTATACCCTTCAAATTGTGAACAATATTGTGATAATATAAATGAGTTTTATTTTATGAGTAATGTATGTGTGTGTATGTTATGTACATATATTATTTTTTCATTGATAGCATGTTAGGCAGAGAAGTATTACACTCACATGAGTGTTTACCCTATTGTAATCACGAGGATACAAACAAGGATGAGATTGATTTTGAACATGCAATGTGTAGTTTGGGAACCTGTTCAAAATCGTGAATTGACTTGTTGAGTAACAAGAACATCACATTGTATAGAACATTGCGTATTGAATACAAAAAGGAATCAAGTAAGAACTGTGTATTTTGCAATACAATTAGTCATGTTCTATCAGAATAGCTAAAGGTAGTTCATAAAGTCGAACAAGGTTAAATGCTAGGGTGTATTGTAATTGAAACATTTATATGGTGTTAGTTGATATGATAAGATATGTGCTCCTTTATAAGGGTAGAAAGGAAAGAACACCATGACACATTATCAAATTAGGAGCGGAACAAGTCCTTGACATAATGTGTGCTTAGCGACATGAGATGAGAAGTTTGTACGTTGTACAAGGATCTTAACTTCTCTAATCTGAGACTCGGTCCATTAAACTAAAGAGTTGTTGAACCTTAACCTCAATATTATTGAGTTATCTTGCGAAATAAGGACTAATAAGGGAGATTTGTAAAGAGTTGTTGGACCTTACCCTCAATACTATTGAGTTATCTTGCGAAATAAGGACTAATAAGGGAGATTTGATCAATCACCAAGAGATTATGATTAGATTCGATTTGGAAGAGATTGGTTGGTGAACCAAACTAGTTTTGTATGGAATTGATATCTCGAAAGGAAGAATTGGCTAAATGTACATTCACTCTAGTTCTGTTAGTTCACCGGCTAACCTATCATTACAATTGTTGTAAGATAGTGAATGAAAAATTAAAGCTTCCAAGATCCAATCGATGTGGAAGTAGGTGATTGTCGACCAATCTAGGGTAAATCATGTGCATTATATATCAATTTGATATTTTATATACTTTATATTAACTTATATGGTTGAGTACTAATCAGAATAGTCTTGGCAGACCTAAACATGTGCAAGATATTTTCTCAATATTAGATGTTAATCTATTTGGTTAATTACCACTCTGGATAGTCTTGGCAGATTCTAGGAAGTGCAAGACAAAGTGTTACTGATAGTATGCCGGTCGCATGACTTCCCAGCATACACAAGATTTGATAACCTTGAACAGAATGTGACCCGTCAAGTGCGAGTGGGAAATGTTGGAAATACCCGGTTTACCTATGAGCGGGTCAATCGAGTCAAATGATTTGATCCAATTTAGTTATTTGGACTAAATAGAACTTTAATAAATTAATTGCAGATAATCAAGAGTTTAAGAATTTATTTACAATTTAAGCAATTTCTATTTGAAAGTAAATCAAACGTGTATTTTGGGAATTGATTAATAAATGATTTGATTTTCATTATATTCATTTTTTCCTTTCATAATCTGTCTCCCAGGTTTTCATCTCACGACGAACACATCGCAAATTAATTGTTATCGATCTTCGTCACTGTGGAAGTCGTGGATAATAATTGTTCTCCAATACATCGTGAGACAATTCCGATTCGGCTTTACAAAGTGACGTGTTTCGTTCTTCGGGTACGGAAAAATGTTAGAATCCGAATTCGTTTCTATTTCCGATTTCCTTTACAATTTTGAATTTTTATATAACTAAATAAAATTTAAATTTTTTAATCAAATTAATATTAAATCATTTGCAAAATTATATTATATGAATATGTGTCTATTATTTAATATATCGTGTTTCACATTCTTATACAGATAAGTTCTTATATTATAAATCATATGTACAAATTCGGTTTAGTATGAACTAAATCATTATCCAATTCATAAAAAATGTTTAGTATGAACTAAATTCGGTTTTTTTTGCAAATAACATCTGATTTCACAATATTATGTTTAGTTATTTGATTTTTTTTTTTATTTGTGTTCGAAGTATAAGTTTTGAATTTTAGTGTATTTGACATTATATGTTATTGATTAATGATGTATTAATGTTTAACATCAAATTATGAAATACTTATTATTTTGATATATTTTAAGAAAATCCGGTTCAATCACGGATTTAATCAGGTTGAACCTTAAATCCATGACCATTTTCATTCATGGGGTCGATGATCGTTCTAGGTCTGAAAACCATATTTTACTTATTTGATCACTATCACCGTAAAATTAAATCTCACACCACCAATTCAATAATGATGAATACATTTTGTAAAAAAAAATCACATGTTTTATTTACATGAGAACATTTTAATCATATTTTCGGTTACAAAAGTTAAACCTTGCAAAAAGCGATTGAAAATTACTAAGTGTGGCATGTGTGGGTCACAAAAAACAAAAAGAACCGTCTCTTTGTACCTAAAATGTAGGGTAATTTACATAATTAGTATGTTTCCAACAATTCATTTGAAAACTTTACCTTCTAAAGTATTGTTATTTACATTTTTACATTCCTCTTTTTTTTTTAAATCTAATTTCTTATTTTTCATTTCTCACAAACCGTTTATTTTTTCAACATGCCGCTTTAGAATGTTTTCTTCATCTTTATGTTTCCCTTCAAAATAAGATCCATGGTGGTATACTTTTTCCAAACTTTTTTACCGATACATATTTTATTTAATATTTTTTTATAGTTGTCACATAGTTAAAACACATACTTAATTAAATACAAATAAATATAACACAACTATATCAATTTGATATATTACAAGTAAACTATAGCAAAAATAAAACATAATTACATAAATTTGAATTAACTATAAGATAACTATAAAATGTGATTTTGTTATATTGAATATATCTATAAGTAAACTATATGGTAACTATAAGATAATTATAAAATGCGATTTTGTTATATCAAAAATAAATTCAAACACAAAAAATAAATAAAAACATATAAATATAACATGTTTACATTAATTATAAATACTATAAAATAAAGTATAATAAAATCATGGTAAAAATATATCAAAATTACGTTGATTTGAAATAACTATAAGATAATTATAAAATCTGACGAGATTATCACAAGATAACTACAAGGTGGTAGAAATGTAAATTCAAAACATCGATAATATTCTTTTGACAATTAAATTAAACAATAGATAAAAAAAGTAATTATTTATACCAAACATTGTATTGTTGTGTATTTCCCTAAAATGTATGTGTTGCAAATAACGTGTTGGCCCATATTTAGGTTATATAAGATTAAGAAACACCCTTTTATAAATTTGGTACGAGAAAACAAACAACTAATATACACATACATTTTAGGTTTGAAACCCATATCTTCAAAATTGCTATTATCTCAAAAAAATAAATATACACAACTAAAGAAAAACAATTTTAATATTTTAATTGTAGGTAAAATTCATAGGCTAAAATCCCCGGAACCTCTAATAAATTTTCAATTTAAAATAAAGAAACAACTAATCCAACTAATATATGGTTGTGTATAAATTGATTATTATACCAAGACGGAATTAAAATATTATTCCACAACAACATAGTCAAATAAATGATTTTCAGTACAATTACAATATTCCTGGTCGTATCAAGTTAGTAATTACAAATTGTACGTACTCAGCGCAAGATATTAGCTTGTTCATATATATATTTTTTATGGATACTTTGAGAAAAAACTCAAAAAGAACAATCTTTTACAACGAAAGGACAAATAGAGAGGTAGGCACCTCTTCCATGTTGATTACACTGTCTGTGGGAGGGATCCTCACAAGGTATAAGCATGATAAAGGAATGGTATAAGTGCAGTATGAAAAAGATATAACTAAAGTATAAGCTATTCACAGGTAAAACATCAGTGAATAATATGGCATACAATAAATTACACCTATCCCTTACCTATACCTAATTATACATGACTTATAGGTAGGTTACCACTAAAAAAAAACCTACTACCGATTCTATCAGAGAATTAAATTGGAAGTGTAGATTATCTGATTATGAGCAATAAACCATTCATTACATTCAACTTGGTAATGAAAAAAATACAGTCAAAACAGCAGCAAAAATGCAGTTCAGCTAAGAGTTTGATAGCCTAAAGGACCTTGCGAACCAGTTTCAGTTTTGCCCATTAAAGATGGTATCCATGGGAACAGCTTCTTCAATTCCTTCCCTACTGCGCTTGCCGTCACCTGCCCTCCATTTATCCCAAACTTTGCTCTTTCAACTGCTTCCATTATATCTTCCCTACTCAAACTCTCTCCACCTACAAAAACCAACAATGAATCAATCGTTACATTTTACTAATTCACAATTTGATTCAATGGTTATAAAGAATTGTTTTAAGAACCGCCAGACGCTAGTCGGGCAGCTACGGACTCCAAGACCTAGGAAGGGACTAGACCAATTTGTATTTTTTCAATTTATTAATAACATCTACTAAAAATAATAACTAAAACTTTGGCAGTGTTTAGAAAAAAATCCCGCCCGGGCCGATTTTTAAACACGGGAACATTTTAACTCAAAGAAAACCCCGATTTTTCCCGCCTAAATCGGCCAACCACCTAGGACCGCCCGACCCCCAAAATCGCAGCGGTGTTCTGAAAAATCACAACTAGCCCGAATTTTAGAACACGGTTATAAAGCGGTTTGATACAGGCTGAAGGCAAAACTCACCCCTCCGAGCTGCAAGCAAAGCAGCTTCATTTACAATGTTTGCAAGATCAGCACCTACGAAACCTGGGGTCAAAGAAGCAACTAGATCACAGATGAGTTCAGCGTCTTCATCTAGAGGAACTCCTCTGAAATGAACACATAATATCCTTTTTCTTCCTTCTTCGTCGGGTTCTCCCACAAAGACCTTCCTCGAAAAGCGACCAGGCCTACAAAGGGCAGGATCCAATGCTTCTGGCCTATTAGTCGCTGCAATGACAACCACTTTCATGTCCGACTCGAACCCATCCATTTCTGTCAGCAACTACAAAAAAGAAACGGTTCAACTCAACTTCGGCATGTTGAGTACACAGAATCATTTAGGACCAGTTTGGGATTGCTTTCCTAGTCCTCAAAAACTCTAATTTTAAGCTTTTTCAGACCACTGTCCTGAAAAGCTTTGGAATTCAATAGCAAATAGACCCTTAATTAATCAGTATTGTCCAATACCAAAATATGTTGTTCTATGAAAAGTTTGTGAGTTGAGCCAGCTGTGAGAGCAATCCCAGAAAGAAGTTTGGTTACCTGATTTAATGTTTGATCGCGCTCATCGTTGAAACTTCTACCACGTTTGCCGCCGACTGCATCGAGTTCATCGATGAATATGATTGACGGGGCACATTTCCTGGCCCCATTGAAGAGATCTCTAATGCGAGCTGCTCCTCTTCCAACAAATAACTCCACGAACTCACTGGCAGAAACGCTGAAAAAGGGCACTCCTGCTTCTCCTGCCACTGCACGAGCTAGTAATGTTTTCCCTGTACCAGGGGAGCCGACGAGTAGTACGCCTCTAGGCAACTTTGCTCCTAGTTTTTGGTATTTTAAGGCTCCTTGCAGGCATGAAACGATCTAATGAAAAAATGACTTGTGTCATGGAACGAAAATTATGAGTAAGAATGATATATAATTTTCTGTTACTACAATAAAAATGTGTCTTGCATATGAATGAAGCTTTTGATCTGACAAGAGTTTACATGATTAGAGTAACGAATTTCAAAAGAGTAACTAGTAAGAATGTACTTTCAGTTCCAATGCAACAAAGTCGGCTTACTACTTGTATATTATTAACAAGCTGACATTGTAATGTTGTACAGCACATCTCCTATGAAAACACAACAAAATAGGCGCTAGAAGAAATCTTCAAAATATTGGAAAAAGTTTAGGATGTGATTCTAGAAACTTATAAAGCCGAAATGACTAAGACATACTGTCTGTTATTTCACCATTCGTTCAGGAGAAAGAAGAATAAGAAGAAACGTGCAAAATCAACCTCAATCCAGAGGCATTACCAGTCAAAACCTGATATAAAAAAAAGTACATTTAATTTTAAGGAATCTAGCAACCCTTTGGCTTTCGAAATTCAAAATCAACAAAGGAAGCGATCAGCTACAGATCATATATCCTTAGCAAACAAATTCTCAACCATACAATAAAGAGCAAAAATTTAGCTATTCTTACCTCCATAAGCTCCACCTTAGCAACATCAACACCCTCCACATCATCAAAATTGACCATCTGATTATCAGGCCGTCGTTTTTTGGCAGGGCTATTAGCAGCAGACAGTTGACGATAAAGAATCCACATCAAAGGAGTTAAAGGAATCCAAAGAGATATTATAGTTATCAATGTACCACGTATCGACATCAAAACCGACTGAGGAGCTGACCTATAAACCGTTCCCTTTTCTCTCATCAAACTCAAGAGAAATTTCTCATCCCGGTCAACTTTCCTCGTTGAAAACTGCCACTCAGGAGTAGAACCTCTCCTCATAGAGAATCGCAACCTCTTCAACTTATCCATTTTCGAATCATGGCCATTAGCAGCATTATCATTTGTAACATCCAGTTCTTCGAAATCTTGAGTCTCTTTAGAATCTTCACTAATCGTGTTGTAATATATACGGCGAGATCCCTCTTCGAGTAAAACATTCGAAACAGAACCACTTTGAAGGCTAGTAATCAGTTCGGAATAGGGAACAATCTTTGGATTTTGCAAAGCAGTTAATCTCAGAAACAAGTAGCAAAACCCTAATGCAACAGAAATTGAAGTAAAAAGAGTCAATCTTTTCATGTTCTTTCTTATGAACATTCCCAAATCCTTTAAAAGTGACTTCACTGAAACCCTCTTCAATCTAGAAGTGAAAAATCGCAATCTTGGTCTCAATCTCAATGAAAATTTCTGTCTCACACCATTATTATGTAATCTTTTTCTTAAAAAGGTTTCTCTATTCCCATCACAGTGACAAGATAACCCTGATTGAGAATTTCCCTGATAAATTTCTCCATTGAAAGACGACCTAAACTTATTTCTAGAGAGCACAAAATTCTGGGTAGTAACAAGGTTGTACGTTGCAAGTGGGCTGTAATAGCAGACTCCTGTGGCTGTGTTTGTCCTCAAAGATTTAATTTTTGCACTTTTAACTTCTAAGTTCACTTTGCTAATCAACAATCCATTATTACAAACAACAGAAAGAGTAGCCATATCTATGCAGTACACAATAGCTAACAATGGAACTTAAGAGTTCCCATTAGAAGAATGAGACAATATTTTGGATTTCTGCAACTTATCATACAAAATTGGATAATATGTAGAAAAGAATTAGAAAGAGAAAGAACCTGATTTTACCAGAGTGTAGAGTAAGAAGGAAGATGAAACCGGAGAATGCGCTGCATTGAAGGGGATTTGATTAACGGGGATGATAAGGAAAATCTCGGGCCTTTAAAAATATCTGACGGCCCATTTAACATTTACAAATTTGGTTTTCGAATACTAACTAATTAGATGTAATTATAATTTTATTATATTATTTATAATTTTATTATAAATAATATATATTATTAATTTTATTTTATTGTATCTTTTTTAATTTACACGTATTAATATTAATGTTCTCTCTTTATTCATTTGAATTTTTATTTTAAATGATTATATCTTTCAAATTGTTAATTTTTTCGAAACAATTCCTTAGAATATTTTGTTCGTTTTATTTTTATTTTTAAAACAAGATCCAACTCGATATACTTTCAACAACAATTGATATAATTTATATTATACAAGTTTTCATTTTGGTATAATGTTCATTATACCAGATTTCTGGTATAATGAACATCATACCAAATCGTAAACTTGTATAATACGTAGTATATCACCTGAAAAAATCACTTAAAAGATTTATGGTATAATGAACATTATATCAAAATGCAAACTCATATAATATGAATTATACAAATTTTAGTTTTCAATTTTTTTGTTGAAAGTATATTTAGTTGTATCATATTTTAAAGATAAAAATGAAACAAACAAATATTCTAAAGAATCATTTTGAAAAAATTAACGATTTGAGAGATATAATCGTTTTAAGTTAAGAAATTCAAATTACTTTTGAGAGAGAAGATTGTTTTTAATAAGATTGGACAAAATTACAATTAAATATATTTAGTTAGAGTTTCTTACAATTAGTGATAATTTTCCTAAATTATGTTTTCCCTATTTCAGCTTTTGTGAAAAAAGCTCATATTTTTGGGTAAACTTCAAACATTTCATGTGTTTCACTTATTTTCAAAAACATGTCTTGTGGAAATATTTTTTTCAAAAACATGTTCTATGGTATGTAACCGTTAATAAAAAAAGGATTTTCAATTTTTTATTACGTCATAAAAAGGGGTTATCTCATTAATTTTGAATTGAATTTTTGAAGCTTAGTTAATTAACATACAATACACCTTATTAATAAAATTTAGAATTTTTTTTTAGAAACACAAATATTTTTTTTAATATAAATGTGATCATAACTTTAAAAAATTCATAATGAAATGAAGAATTTTCGAAAATTACTCAAATTTTGATGTATAATTCTTATTTAATATAGTTAAATTATAGGATTGTTAAATTGATTGAAATACCTCCTCTAACACTGTTGTTTTTAATGACAAAAAATGTTTTTCCTTTTTTTGCTAACGGTTACAAACCATATGACATTTTTGAAATTTTTTCCACAAGACATGTTTTTAAAATCAGTGAAATCACAGGGCATGTTTTGTAGTTTACCCTATTTTTTTAATTATTTTACTTCTTGTGGGGTTTTAAATCGTCGTTGAAGAGACTTTGTGAGAGGTACGTAGATGTGGATCTTATTTGCCTAATGTGTGGTGAATATGAAGATGACTTACATGCTTTACTTGATTGTGCTTTTGGGTTTCCAATATGGGATGAAATTTTTGGTGAAGGTTGGCCATCTACGGTAATATCTTTGGTAGATGGAGGGAGATGGGTGTGTTTTAAAGATGAAATTACTAGAGTAAATGCCTCTTGTATTCTTTGGGTTACATGGGCGAGGAGAAATAATTTTATTTTAAAAATAATAATTTTTACAATCATTCACAGTTGTTATGTCATGATTTGAGCTTTCTTTCTAAATGGTCCTCAGCTAATCAACGATTTCATTTTTCTGATGTGAGCACAGTGCCAGAAACTTGGAGACATCTGCCAATTAACTGGATCAAATGTAATATTGATGCCAGTTTGTTTGAGGTTGCTGGACTCAATTCAAAGATTTCTCAACAATCTTAAGTTAAAGTTTTTAACAATATAAAACATGATGGACAACAATCTATAAGTCAATTTTATAATCAACTTTTAATCAATGTTAATTAAGCTTAGTTAAGATTAGTAAAAACGCTGCTTACCTCATAAACTTAGATGGTTTTGCTGAGTATAGGTTGATGGGTTATTTAACTCAACATGGTAAGAAATGAAATAAATTCAACTCGTATCTTATTATATCTATGCTGATAATTTAGAGTTAACCAGTAATAACACTGTATTTTTTAACCCTTTATTGCTAGAGCGAAATATTCCCAATTGATGTGTTTCAGGCCTCAAAGATGATCTGGTAGTGAAATAAAAAAAAAGAAATATTTATGTGGTCTTAGGGAAAAGTTGTCAGTACGAAATGTCAGCATGTTAACACAAGAATACAAGAAAAATAGACTGTCAAGCCGCATTTCAGAGAGAATTGCACAATTATACTACAACCAGTCTTTCAAGCCTATCAAAAGAAGCCACGTAGTAGAGCATTCCATATCTCACAAGATTGAAGCAGATAAGAGATAAAGTATTGGCGAGAATTTCTTTCAACGGTTTAATATCGCAGATTAGCGTTTTAATCTCACGCATCAATGGCTACAAATATTTCTCACAATGGATTCAAAGCTATCTCAAAGGGGAATATTTTGAAGACCTGACGAGAACAGGATTGAACAAGTTGAAGGATAAGTTTGCAACGACTACCTCAACATTCATATATAAATAGAAGACTGAAGGTAGTGTTTCAAACTTGGTGAATACACCTAGAATTTTCTATGTGTTAAAGCTCTCTTCAAATTTCTCAGCAATTGGAAATTCCAAAAATTAGATGAACATTCCAAATCATTATCTTTGTTCTTCGTAAAAGCTAGTTAGATCACAAAAGTGTAACAGATTTGATTTGTAAGAAGAAATAATGTATTATAAGTTGTTTATTTCATTCCTTTTTGAATACTTTGAGTAATAATAGTTTGATAAGGATACTCAAACTATTGCAAGGTCAGATTAAGCAAGGAAGGTACTTGCTGTAATTGTCTACCCGCTGTGAAGGCTTCTCCACCTAGTCAAAAGAGTTGATAAAGTAGATCAAAGATTGGAGATGGTAATCGGGGATTGGATTAGGTATAGGATATTGAACTAGGATAAAATTCCTATATTTGACTCTCTTAACCCTTATCTTTTATTTTCACTCTACCAAGTATTCTCTCAACACACATCATATTTTAATTAGCATTTATTTACTAAGTTTTTAATAGTCAGCTATACTGAGTATTTTCACTCAACAAAGTCTGCCAAATTGAGACTCAACTTAGTTTGTGAGTTTTGTTTTGAACGTGTCTCAGCGAGCATTCCATCATATAAACTAACTCAACGCACTTAGTAAGTTTTCAAATAACTGAAAAAATGATCTAGATTTCAAAGTTAGGACATTCACCCCTTTGTTTAGTGTTTTTAAGTCAATTGGGACCAATAGATGCAAGCTATTATATTGGTAATGAATGTTGTGAGCGTGCGTGGTTTTTCCTAGTGCGGGACCGGGGGGTTGCAATTACCAGGGGTTATGGTGCGCGGTGCGTGAAAATACCCTTTATTAGTTGATTGCAGAAATATTAGCATTTAATTACCCACAAAAATATTCCTATTTCTTTTGTAAGCCAAAAAAGTGATTTTATCATGTTTTAATAACAAAATATATATAAGAAAAGTAATTTTTCCTTAAAAATTCAAAGATGAGCATAAAACAAAGTAAATACCCAACTTATACAAGAAAGAGTCGTCACCCAATTCAACTCCACCAAGAATTTTGGTAGACTGACCCAAGATGGGACTTTTATACCTGAAAAATAGAGATTTTGTGTTCAGACATGGTAACTACTATTTTATTCAGAACTTTGAGAATTATGATTTATGTGATAATTTCGACATTACGATGATATAATAAATGGAAATATTTTGATAAAAAAATATAGCAGAGTAACGACGTTACTTAGGATTTTCTAGAAAATTTTGACAAAATTTCCCTTATTCGGGAATTCCCGTTCTTCACCTGCAAGCGAAATGACACATATTAATTGAAAATAATAGTAAAGAAGCTCTAGTGGGTCTTTACCCTTAAAAAATAGAGAGATAAAGTGAACATAATGAAAATGAAAAGTGGACTTAGTGTCAATTACCCTCAGTTTCCTTTTCGTTTATCCATGATGACTTGAGAGCTGGTTTAGAACCGAATTTTTCGAGATGGAGCTGACATTTTGGATCTAACAAGTTTATGACTATAAACTTTTAGAAAAGAGTGACTTTGATAATATTGAGATTTTTGCCGAGTTCAAAGCTTATCGCTAAAACTTGATATGAATCAGCGTTGGCTCGACCCGAGGGCTCGAAACCTTAAAGAGATGGTTTTAGGAGCTTGAAAGTTGCAAAACTTAAGCTTGGAAATGAAATTTTTTAGGATAATTTGGATTATTCAAGTGTTGTGTGTCTCAAGAGGAGCAAATGGGCATGCTCCTCTTTATATAAAGGTGGCAAATAGGCATGCGCCCAATTACCCCCATAATTTAGACTGATATAGCCTAGATTTTGGGAAGATAGGCTATTTTAGCATGCCGTCAGGCTAAAATAGCCTGCCATGATGTCCATTACCAAGTTGTAAATGAGCATGCACCTATTTACCAGGATTTGACCTTAAGTTTGATTTTTTTAGGTTTCGACCCGGAACGAGAAATCGGGCTTTCCCTAGAATGTGAATTTTTGAGTAGGAAGAATGACAATTTAGATCCATTTGGCTCTTAACTAATCCCTGACTTGAAGTTTGTATGAATCCTCATTAGGCTAAGCGAACTGTGCTAAGACTTTTCCCCTCGCATACATAAATTTCAAGATAGAAATTTTTTTCATATGCGAAATAAACAAAAACATCACGAGTTGACATTTTTAATCGATTGATTTTGAAACAAAATATTTACCCATTAGATTAAAATGTCTAATGAAATAAATTTTGAATTTCAACTTGTGGAAGTTTGAGAAATTTTGAATTGGCAAAGAGGCGAACAATAATTTTTTGAAAATATTCTGTTTAATTTCATGCATGATATTTTGTGCGAAATTTTTTTAGGTCCACTCAATTTCAAAAACTAAAATTGAAAATGAAACAAAAGTGTACAAATGTGCCTATATAGGAGTTAAATGGGCACGTGCTCGTTTACCAGCTTAGAGCCCCACCATGCAACGATCACAAATGTGACCGTTTCTTGGGGTGTTAAATGGGCGCACCCATTTACCATATTCTATATAAGAGTTTCCCCAAATCCCCATTTGGCTAGACTTATTCTTCTTTCTTTTTTCCTTCTTGCACTTTTGCCTTCCTTTGGCTATTTTCAGTCATTCTTTCGCTCTTTCATCATGATTTCTTTGTTTTTCTTTTCGTTTGTGCCATTGCTTTTTCGATTTTGCGGGGTGTCGATATTCTAAAAACTTTTACATTCCATTTTCCTCTTCTAAAAATCAATTTCGTGGGGAGAGATATTGATGTAAATGGAGTCTTGGTGGATCTTCCTTGGATTTCTGTTGAAAATCTCTATAGATTGCCTCCCGGTTGGGAATATCACAAGATTGAGCGCAGTGACCTCATTCTTGTTGCACTAGAAAGAGATGAGCATTTGTCTCACAACCAGGTGAGTCCATTTTTTGCAAATAAAATTTTTATTTATGCAAAAATATAAATATGATGCAATTTGAATTTATATTCAGGCTATTATGGTGGTGTGAGCGGAAAACGTTTTCGGACCCGCATGGTCGGTGCGAGTCGCTGGCTCCGTGAGATGGGGTGAAGGGGTTTACGTGAAAAAAGAAAGTTTTGAAAGACTTAAGGCCTATACCTCTAGCCTATGTTATGAAGTCACCACCCGAATTGGCTCTTCCGTGAAATTCGGTACAACGTTAAACCTAAACCGCACCATAGTATAGAGATTCGGGTTCAAATGAGTTACCTAACTTCATGATTATTTGAGTTATAATTACATGCATGCCATCACCTATAAAATATTTCGATGATTATTCTAGTTGTTTTCGATTTATGTTTAGTGATTTATAACATTCATGAGCAGAAAGCGATAAATAAATAAGCTGGACAAATAAACATGTAAGGAAAATAAAAGACTTCTAAACTAAGGGGGAAGGGATAAAATAATACATAATTGAGGATACAAATGTCGTAAATACATTTGATCTATAAATACATTTGATTTTTTGCAACTTGTAATACCCGAAGGAAAATAAACCTAACATGAATCTAACCTAAATCTACTTGCATCCCCAAATAATTAGCATAATAAAATAACACAACATAAGTAATGGTAGTATACAATACAAGACTCAGTTAGATATGGCTAAAATTAAATTGGAGTTTTGATTGAAAGTGTCGCGAGTCGATTGATTTTTAAAAGTGGAAATTCGGGTTTCCAACGTGCTTTTCTTACAAAAATATTTATTTTAGACTCGATTTCTTGCTCATTTTAATTAATAAAAGATGCCACATGGTATAAAGTGAGGCCTGATATCAGGGAAGATGTATTCGCATTATTAGGGGTTCCTAAAACGACACGAAAATATGAAATGTAGGAAAAAAGTGAAAAAATGAGGTTCTGTCCAAAAGAACAGATTGGAGAAGGTCTGAGCTGCCGGTGGTGAACTAATAAGGGTGGTGCTAGTGACCAGCCAAGGCTGATGCTGGTCTAATGTTTTGGTGGCGGCTAGGTGCTTACAGAGGTACCAATGGAATAGAGGCCCCAATAACAGAGAGCAAACTGAGGCATATCCTTTTGTTTCTCAAAAGAGAAAAGTAAAAGAGGGGGTTTTAACCCAAGGATGATATTTTTAGACCAGTGCCTATGTGATCATTCCATTTTCAGTCTAATGAATCACAGAGGTACCGAACAGTCATAGAGGTGCCAGACCAACCAAAGAGGCACCAGGTTTAAAAACCCTTTTTCACTTACAAAATCAACCCAAAACTATAAATAAAAACAAATAATCAAGCCAAGAGTCTCCAAAAACTCAGAAGTTTTTCTCTTTAACGTGATTCCACTAATTTTGGAGTCAGAGACAGCTTTAGGGAAGCCCTTCCAAGCCTTTATTTGTTGAATTGGTTGAGAAACTTGAAAAACTTGTATAAATGCAAGAAAAGAAGCTTTTGAAGTGATTTTGGGTTCTAAATAAAGGAATTTCATAGATATACCCTTTATGTGAAGACCCAATAAGGTTTAATTCAAAGAAAAACAAGGAAAATGGGAAGATATGTGATTTTCTCCAAGATTTTCAAAGCTTTTCACCAATAATCCTTTTTTCTCTCTCAAAACAAACTCCCACACTCACCCAAATGTAAAATAATGATGTATCCCTTTTCCCCTATCCTTTTGGTCTCATATACCCTTTTAAGTTAGTTAAAAAGGTAGGGGTAACAAGGGAAAGTTTTGAAAAGAGCTGAAAAAAGGTTGTTAAGAAAAGATTATGTTCGATGCCTGCCATATTTAAGTCATGAATCGGTAGCTGTTCTATCATCTAGGGAATACCTAATGTGGTAGCCACTGCCAGTCTTTACCTCGAGGGTTGCTTGCAATCAAGCCAACACTAGAGGACAGGATCGTTGCTGGGCTCGACACATCCTCACCGAGCCCGGCAAAGGCGGATAAACGGGGCAAGCAATTTTTTTAATCTTTTTATATATCATTTTAGTTTTCTACCATAGAAAATTTGAGTTATAGTATTTTTTAAATATTATTATGTAAACATGAGAAAAAGGGACTTTTAATGTTAAAAATACTTACATTTATTTTCTAACATGGGAAAAAACAAGTTTTAATATTTAAAGAGTTTATATTGTCTTCTAATATGGAGGACATGTTAATAAGACCTGACAAATTTCTTTTGACATCATCTTAGCCTGATTGTGGATCCGCAAAGCCTAAAGAGCAAGTATAGAAATAAGCTTTCATTATCGTTTCATAAGAGGGACCAAGAATCTCATGCTCATAGGCCGCCCCTCGTGAGATTACTATTGACACATGTCAGAGTGGTTACACGAAAAGAGCAAGGGATAAAAATCATACCTGTCATAGTTGACCTAGTAATATGGAAAATCATCGTTCTCTTTAAAACCCTAACAAGATTGATCTTCAACCTTTCAGGATCACTGAAAATGTGGTGTCGAAGTTGACCTAAGAACGTGGAAGATCCCTATACTTCCCTTATGCAAGGATTATCAAGATTAGATTTTGAAGCAAGGGATTGGTATATAAACCTCCCACTCTTCCTCATAACATGGTAGTCCAACAAAAAATAACCTTATTCCAGGATACCAGAGAGTCCAACTGAGCACACAAGTTTCTAATTGAATTAGGATAAAGACACTCTTTCCTTTCTGACCTAACCCCCAGGAAACCCTCTTGAGACCCTTCCTTAGGCAGAATAGAAAAGAGTTCTAAGGATCCTAACCATTCAGCCCTGCCTTCCATGGCAAAATAAGTAAAAAAAAATCAGTTCAAAATGACTGAGGAAAGAAGAAAACCTCATCTTGTCATTTCATCATTGCTCATTCCCATTAGGTAGAAACCCCAACGAGAATGATTTGCGACCTTTCAAAATCACTAGAAATTTGGTGTCGAAACTGAACTCACAACATGGAAGACCGTCGTGCTCTTTGGAAACCCGAACAAGAATGATTTTTAACATTTTGAAATCACTACAAATGTGGTGTCGAAGCTAATCTCAAAACATAGAAGACCGCAATGCTCTTTGGAAACCCCAACAAGAATGATTTCTAACCTTTCAAAATCACTAGAAATTTAGTGTCAAAGTGACCTTGAGGCTAGTAAGTGCACCTTTCAGAACTTTGATGTGGTTGACATCTAGGGTTAAAGCGTCTAGTTTTTACCTTGTTTTTTATCTTTATAATGTGGCATGGAAAATCTGCATGTAAGAAAAAAATTATTTTGGAGCCAGTAATGTGTAAAGGCTTGTTTTAACTCCTTGATTGACTTTGCAAAAGCAAAATATTTTTTCCCTTTAATAAAGAGTTAAAACACGAAGAAAACTAATTAAGTAAGAGAATTTAGCCTTGTACGAAATAATTTTCCCATTTAACTTCATGTGATAAAAATGACTTTAGTAGTAAAGGGTGTGCAATGTTTTGAATTGTAAAATGTGGTTTAGAAAATCAAATTTAGTTTTTATCTCCACAATGTGGTTTGGAAGATGAATATGGTTTTGATTTCCATATTGTGGTTTGGAAAATCAATTTGATTTTGATCTAAAAATTTTGGTTTGGAAGATTGATTTGATTTTAATTTCCAAAATTTGGTTTAGAAAATCGATATCGTTTTTATCTCCAAAATGTGGTTTAAAAGTTTTTCTTGGTTTTGATTTCTAAAAAGTGATTTGAAAATCTTAGCTAGGGAAAATAAAAGGTGTTTTAAATTGGTTTTTAGGCTAAGGGGAGCTGAGCAAAAGAGGAAATGGCATTGACGGTGATGTTGGTAATGCAACAGGATAATGGCATGACAAGGATGGTGAATCGGCAAGGGCTATGCCTTTGTAAGATAATGGTGCAACAAGGATGAAGTCATAGCAAGACATTGGCATAACAAGGATGGGGTCATGGCATGACAGTGGCACGAAAAGGATGGTGATGCGACAAGATAGTGGCATGACAAAGATGGTGGCTTCGCAAGGTGAAGTTACGGGAAGATAGTGACAGGATAAGGATGGTTACATGGTTAGACAATAGCATAGCAAGGAGAGTGACGCAGTAAGATAATGGTGTGGTAAGGTGAAGTCACGATAAGATAGTGGCATGACAAGGAAGGTGATATGGTAAGATAATGACGTGATAAGGATAGTGACACGGAAAGACAATAGCACGACAAGGTGAGGTCATGACAATACAATCATACGACAAGGAAGGTGATGTGGCAAGACAATGTCATGATAAGATGAAGTCATGATAAGATAGTGGCTTGATAAGGATGGTGATGCGGAAAGACAAAGGCATGATAATGACTGTGATGTGATAAGGATAGTGGCGTAGCAAGGTGAAGTCATGGCAAGACAATGGCATGACAAGGAAGGTGACACAATAAGATAGTGGCATGATAAGGATAGTGACATGGCAAGATAATGGCATGATAAGGAAGGTGACATGGCAAGACAGTGGCGCGATAAGGGTAGTGACATGGTATGGTGAAGTCATGGCAAGATAGTGGCACAACAAGGAAGGTGACATGATAAGATAATGGAGTGAGAAAGAAGGTCACATGGCTCGATAGTGATGCAGCAAGGTACTATTATAAATTATTCATGTATATGTGCATGTGAATGAAGGAATTTGAATGCTCGCATGTATGGTATGTACTCGATTAGTTAATTGCTTGTATGTATTTTTGTATGAATATATGTATATGCATGAGGATGTGATATTTCTTTGGTGGCTTTGGCCCAACTAATTGATAGTCTTACGACGATTAGGGAAGCTTTAGTGGTTAACGTAGGATTCATGTGGAGGGTGACAAGGATGGATTTGGGTCCGAGTCGAAGTTTGGTTTGAGGTTGGATCAGAGTCTAGTTTGAAGCTTGAATCTAATTCTAGGTAGATTGCATGAGTTTTCAAACTTTTGACACTCGAATTCCTCTTTTGTATGACATTAATCATTTAGTTGCTTTTCATTGTGATCCATATTGTGAAGGAAGTTTGATGATGTTCATCTTTTATTCCCGAGATAAATGAATGATGTCCTCTACCATTTCTTGTGTAGGCTATCCTTTTCGGATTTTCAGCCTCATTTTTTTCTTTTTTCTTTTTTTTTTTTGTGTAAATATGTCTTGCATTACTTGTGTTGTTTCTCAACACAACACACATGTATCTAGTTATAAATATACACATAACGATTCACTAATAATGACATTTCTATGAATGAAAACAACCGAGGTATAAAATTTTTGTACAAAATATCCAATGATTTAACCCCTGTTGCCAACCCACCCTTTCGGGTTTTCAAGTTTATAGTTGAATGTTTTCTCTCATTTTCCTAATATTTTGCCTAAGCGCCCTTTTTGGGTTTTCAGTTTGACAGACTATTCAGCAAAAGAATACCCTAATTTTTGCTCAACTGTATGAAAGGAGACAGTTGACGGGCTTGTTGGGTGAATATATTTTTAAGCTATGCTACTTTTCAAAATTCACTTCTTTCCCTAAAAGTGATAGTGCTTAAACCTGTCTTGGTTGATCTACTACACCAATTATGAGCGGATGATTTTTTTGTACCCGCACGATCGTTGCGAGGCGTCGACCTCATGAGGTGGGCATGGGGTTTTACTCGAGAGGAAATAAAAGCTTTGGAAAGACACGAGGCCTAAACCTATAGCTTACGTTACGGAGTCGACAGCCAAATCCGATCTTTCGGGATATTCTGTATAGCCTAGATCTATTAGGCCTTAACCACATCATAGTATATGTTGGTTAATCAAGATATAAATTGAACATGCAACATTGTAATGTGGAATTTCAAAACTTAAAATTAACCCTAAAGGATCTCCTAAGCATGCTATGATTGATATAATCTAAGTTGAAATGTTCCATAGATGCCAATAGGTTTATAAAACTTATAAAAGAAAGCCTAGTGTCTAAGTTTTGAACATTACCAGTAGATGAGCACTTCTCTCTTCTTTTGGATGCGGTGTTCCCTCAGAGCAATTTGGCAAAACTCCGTTGGCATTAGCCTCCAAACTACGATAGCCTCCACGATTGATTCACACGGATCTTAACCAACCAAAACCTCCGTTGAGGTAGAACCCATTTGTAGATAGAAGCTGCTAGACTGCTCGAAGACCAACCCGAAAATATTAATTGAGAAAGCTCATTTCAAAATAAAAAGAACCTTCTAAAGAATTCTTCATCGCTTGGAGAAACTCATGGAGGATCTCACAAAATCTCATGAAGAAAAGATATCGAACTCAGAGAGAAAGGCTGAGATAAAGTGATTTAAAAAGGAGGAGGGCGCAACTATTTATAGGGAAAAGGGGAGCTGAAAGCTCTCCTTTTTTCAAAGTGAGATAGGGAAAAACCCTATCCTATAACAGGTCAACTGCACGGACCCCTAGGATTCACGAGCTGACCCTCATATACAGCCCGCTTGTGCGGGCTGTGGTAGCGGCACAAGGCAAGCCCTAACGGGCTTGCCTTGTCTCGCAAGCTAGGCCTTGCAGGCTCTCCCGCAAGCCCAGCTTACAGGCTTGTGGCCCGCTAGCGTACGCGAGCCTAGCCTCCGTGTTAGTGACTTGTGAGCTTTTTAGCTCGCGGGGTAGTCGCTCAGGCCCCACTTCGAACAACCCATGTTCGTTTGGAGCCCACTCGTAATGGGAAAAATTCCCTTGCTTCGCTCAATGCAATTTTCCCAATTTTCTCCTTTAATCCTTTTAATTATTAATTTGGTTTAACCAATTAATAATTTATCCAATGAATTCGACAACCTAAATATTCTCAGCATAGACCCAGTCTATAGGTTCTTTACTTAGTCCGATAAAGACCCAAAGTGTGTGACCTCATAGGATCTCAAAGTATAGAGCTGCTAGAGGTTAACCTAAAAATGGCTTCCCATCCAAGAACCTTTAATCTTAGTGTTCTAGATCGATATGGAACTTGATAACTCTAGATAATCAAATGAGCTTTCTAGCAAAGGCGTATGATCCCCCGATACTCGGCACATCACGTGCCTGTGACTTGATCCGGTTCTGCAGTAGTAACCAATACAATACACTCCTTCCATCAGGTTAAGTATCATCTAGTTTATTGTGCTTGGATTAAGTGTTAACTCATGTAATAGCCGTAGCTATCCTGAAATTAGACTTGTCCACGAAGAACACCACTCGTCATAAGGTATCAAGATTGACTAAAAACCCGTTCTATCAATCTTATACTTTGATCAAAGGTTTATGAGTGTGTCTCTTTAACAAGGGGTCCTAAGGTACATCTCCCATTATATCACTATATGAGGAGCGATGGATCCCATGTTGACTACTCGGCTTACCAACATGTGATCATCAATATACCCATAATCACCTGTATCATCCTAATTACCAGGGTATGAATAAGTATGACCCAAAGTATAGCAACTCCTACATTAGGTAACCAGTATCTCAGGGCCGAGGATAATTGTATTGTTACTACAATAAGACGTGACACTAACTCATGGATATAGTTATTTCCGAGTGTCTGTCTTATAGCGGTCTCCAATGTATTACTCGAATACATTCATGTGTTAACTCAAGGTACCACCATCAGCTCATGAGATCAGTTGCTTGGATCTAATCTAAGGAGTAAGCCTAGACATGCTAGTCTGTTCGCTTCATTAATGTCCAGTCTCAATGAAACTATGACTAAGAGGCTATTTAGACTATTCATAGTAAAACTTATGTACAATTCTCACACCACATAGCTCCCACTATGTCCTCTCACTTTTACTCTATGAAGTAGTCATGGACTCTGTCTTATCAATGCGAATATATAATTATAATACTATACATATATGATACCAGCAAGATACATAAATAAATAAGAGCATTGATAAATAACAAAGGTGCCTTTATTATTAATAACAATAATAATACGCAATTGTTTGTACATTATAACTAATTAAGATATATCGCCCTAATTGCATTTATGGCATACATCATGTCTAACAATACAAAGATTCGGGTCCAGATGAGTTACCTACTTTATCGTTGTTTGAGTTAAGATTACAAGCAGCATGTCACTACCTTTAAAGATATTTCAATTATTTTCTAGTCATTTTTCGATTTATGTTAGCATTTATATCAAACACATGCGACAATCGATAAATGAATAAAGTGATGAACAAATAAAGAAAGTGATAAATAAATAAATAAATACAAGGCTTCTAACCTAAGGGGGTAGGGTAAATAATAATACAAACCGGGGGGAATATAGAAATGGACCTAAACACTTCTGATCAATAAATATAATTTTATTTATAAAGTGAGATACCCGAAGGAAAATAAACTCTAACTTACATCTAACCTAAATCTACTTGCATCCACAAATGTTAGCACAAGATATATATCAAAACATGATGGTATAATTAGTGTACAAAACAGGACTTAGTTAGTAGAATAAGTTGGATTAGGGTGAATTGAGAATTTATGGATTAAAAAGTGGGGAATTCGGGTTCCCCGCGCACTTTAATGTGAAAATATTTGATTTAGACTCGATTTACTACCAAATTTATTTTTTTAGATTGTACATGGCATAAATTTTGTCATTTATCAAGGAAAATATATTTCCTATCGTGTGGACCCTAAACAACGAGAAAATACAAAAAACTAGGTCAAAAACAAAAACAGAGGGGGGTATGGTCTATACTAGATTGGTTAGGACCGACCTGGTGAATGTCAAGCCAAGACCGTCTAGAATACCTAGACTGGTCCACTGGGCGGACCAGTCCCGGGCCAATTCAATAAGAAATGAACAAGATGGGGGAATTTTAGATTTTTTTGGGGTTTGTGGTTTTTTATGGTTTTTGAATGGTTTAACAGGTTTAGAAGGGAGGTTTGAATTGCTTTTGTTAGTACAAGATAGCTTAAATAACTGTGCAGAGGGGGTGAATGCAGTTACTTAGTTCTTTTTAAGATTTATAAATTTTTTTTCCAAGTTTTTAGATGCATGTTGAGTAATTTATGCTGTGTGCTGGTCTAAAAACTATAAACTACTCAACTTTGCTGAGTATAGTCTATCTTTAATCTATGCTGAGTGCTTTACTTAGCTTGGATTGGTTTTCAAACTAAACTTACAAAAATAGAGAGAATGATGTATGAGCAAAGACAATATAAAGACATCAATAAAGGTTAAGAAATATAACACTTGAGATTTATCCTGGTTCAGCCCCAAGCCTACCTCCAATCCCCGAATTCCTTTCCGAGCTTTAATCCACTAAAGTTTCTTTCCTTCCTTAGGTGGAGAAGCCTTTACAGTGGCTAGACTCTATTATAAAAAGTACATTTCTTTCTAACTACCACTCAATCCACAGTTTAGGTACCCTTTCTAAACTGTCACTCATATTTGATTTAAGAAATTGTGAACTAAGGATTTCAACTTATAAAAATTGTTGAATCCTTTTACAGTGTTAAATCTAAGATGGTTTCTCTCTATTACAAACTGATTAACAGATGAGTGTTTTCTTAGAATGCTTGATTTGGAACATCTGAATGCTGGAAATATTTTGATAGTATTTCAACTCTTAAGAAATTTAAGGTGATTCACTAAGTTTGAACGTTTGCTTCAATCTTCTATTATACTTGAAGGTCTTGGAAGTAGCCCTTGCAAACTTTTCATCCTGACTTGATCTTCAATTTCTCTTCTCTTCACAACTTTCGAATTTATCCGTTTGAAACAAATTCTAGGGTGTTTAGAGACAGAGAATTAGAACATTGAAGCATGAGATGAATTTGTTAATCTTGACGCATCAAAAACTTATTTACTTCAAGCAATTTCATTCTGATAGAGAGGTGCGCGAGATGCAATGTGGAAGCTTATGATTTTTTTTTGTTGCTGATGTTGTAGAGTTGCACGAAGACACTAAGAAACGGCACATGTTAGAAGATACTTTTTGCATTAGACGCTAGCGAGGAATCTCCAACATTCTCTACTGACACCTTTTCGTTATGAGGACCCCTTGAATATCTTCTTTAATTTTAACGCTTTTTCTCCAAAAATATCATCAAAGGAATATTCCTTCTCTCATAGACAACGTTTAAAGCATATGTGTCATTATATTCTCTAACTGTCAAAAGACTTAGCTTTTAATAAATAAAAGCTACTCAGATTCGCTAAGTCTCTATCGTATAAACTAATTAATACTCAACCTCACTCAGCTTTTTTTACTCTAAGCCATAACTTAAAACTTAGTAAAGTGAGTTATTTTTCCTTAAATAAACTTAAGTAAACTTGTTTAATTAAGAGTCTACTTATTAATTTCTCTATCCTAGACAATTTGCTATTTCTAAAACTTTCTAAGTACTGCGAAATACTATTTACTTAGGTTAAACAATCTCCCCCATTTTGGAACAGATAACAAACTAGGTAGTAGAAGAGATTAATTGAATAAATAGTTTATAGATATAGAGATACCTGATAGTTGATGTGAGACTCTTCAATGTTGAGTGAACCTTTTAAGTCAGTGTGGACTCCCCCATACTGAGTGGATTCTCTTCATTCAACATAACTCCCTCATACTTAGGGGAATTTCTTTAAAATTTGGGACTTTGTCTACTTCAGCTTCTCTTTAAGGTTGGTCTAAGTTAATTCCTGCAACAGTTTATAAGCCAAAATAGCATAGCATAAACAACAAATATAAAGTTAAGAAGCTCTTAACTTGTTACAAATAAAATTGTAATTTATCATTAATAATATGACTTAGTCAGTACATAAAAAGTTTCCTAAATTAAGTGATTACAAAGAAGCGATATTACAAGTCTAAATCTAGTCTAAAAACTATCTACGAGTATGTAGCTGATGAGAAAAAGATGACCTGTTGCCTTTTAGATAGCTTGAATGGCGCTATTGACTTTGATGGTGCTATTGCTGATGTTGAGGTTGAGGATGCAAAGGCTTTTGCAAAAGTGAAGCTCTATATTGGTGTGCTGTCCTCTAAGCATCTTCAACTACTTTCTCCCCCTTTGTTATCTATCCTTTAACCATTTTCTCAAGGCATAGATTAAAGGATTCGAGGGCAGACTGAAAGTCCTCTTGCTTCCCATAATGGCTAGAGAGATCTCTTGCTGTAGCTGCTACTTTCCTTTTAGCGTAAGGATGTCTTGATCATTAAGCTCGCGTAGAAGCAAATGGTGACACTGAGTGAGATGAGCAATTTGATCAAACACTTAATAAGATTACTGCTGAAAGCACCATAGGAAACCTTTGAAATCTGATGTGGAAAGAGCAATCTTCAGCTTTGCTTCTATGTCAATGATCCAAGAGCACAAGTTGTTAATAGACTTAGCTATGAACTCTATATAACTTGAGTCGTACATCCCAGTAGTGTCCAATTGATCCGCATTCATATGCATATTATGAAGACAATCCCTAAGGGAATTTAGCTTCTTATGCATTGAGAGATCATTGTCCAAGTCTAGAGACTTAGTAAGCTCAGGAAACAGCTTTCCCATTGCTTCAAGGAGGGCTTTCTACACTTTCTTCACCGAGTCATCACTGTTATCATGTATGAGCTTTCAGGTTGAGTCAAGCTTATCTCCAAGCGCATAAAGGTTCAACACTAGTTTGTCCATTTTCTTCGCAGCATCTTCAACAATCTTGATGACTCTATCATTTTTCTTGTGATAATTAACCATTAGCTTGGACATCTTTTCCATCACTGCACATATGTTGTGACCAAAATCCTTAGTTACATTGATATGCTTGGACAGCTCACTTATTTTATTGTTCATGTTGGTCTTTATTTTGGCCCATTCTTCGCTAAACTTATGAAACTATGTAGTTTGAGTAGCTAAGGTGGCATTCAAACTACTAAGCTATTCCGCAGCAGTGTCCATGCTACCCTTCATCTTTCATGCCACTACATTAGCAATGACAAACATGGAGATAGAAGAGACAACTACGTTGAGCTGAGCTGCAGAATTAGTCACTCTAGTTAGAATCAGCGTCATCTTATCCACCAAGCTTTTAGCGCTTTCCTTTGCAAGATGATTTCTAATTGTGTACAAACTCCCTTGAATCTTCTCAAATTCTTCAAAGTAAACTAATTCGGATGGAATACTAGAGCGTTCATCGAACTCTGGAAGCTTTACCTTGGATTTGGTGGATAAGTCTATCAATTCTTAAGCAAGTAGCACACAGCTTACTACTCCATCCAACTCAGCATTAGTTTGGAGATTTGGAAATTTCTTCCTGGCCAACTCCCTTATCTGAACCAAGATGGCTGAATCACCCATGTCCTCTTGGATAGGCTTGCTACTAGAGGGGGTTGCTTCATTAGCTATAAAATTTGCCTTAGTAATATCCTCACTTGCTTTTCCTCGCTGAGCAGAATTCTTAGCTTCAGAAACTTCTCTAATGGGGTTGAAGGGGTAGAGGTTTGTTTTAAAGAAAAGGTAGGTGTATATGTATTTTGTATAATTTGACAAGAAGTGGGGGTTGATTTAGACTTTACAGGAGAAAGAATGAAAGCAGTTTGAGTGTTTGGAGGATGAGAAGAATGGGTGGTCTTTTCTTGGGAGTGAGATGGAGAAGAAGGAGTGTATACTAGGGAATTTACAACAGATTGTATTTTGGAAGGAGAATTTACATTGGAAGGAGGTATTTGGGAATTTATAGAAGAAGGTTGTTTAGGATTTACAGGAGAATTTTGTGAATGATTTACAGAAGAAATGGGGAAAGGATTTTTAAGTACCTAGGATTGGCTGTTTGACCCAAGGATGGGTCAGCTTTAGGTAACTCAGCCTGAGATGGAACATTCTCAGTATGCTGAGTGTGAATTGGGCTTGGGATATTTGAACTAGAAGAGCAGATTCTTCTTGATTAATGACCTTTATATCATTATCATCCTCTCCGCTTCTCATAATTTGGACATTTTTCCTTCAGTGCTTTGCGGTAGTTCTTTTCTGCTGAGTGTCTCTTTGCTTTTCTTGGAACTACCCTGGCCTATATCATCCTTAGCCTCTTTAAATTTTCACTTCTTTCACATAGGCTCTCTTCTTACTCTTTGGCATCCTCTTCTTCTTATACCCTATGCTTCACCTTAACTTCCTTCTGAGTGTGAGTCTTGAGTTTTATCTTATTTCTGGGCCTTGTTTAAGGTTTGGTAGGCATATTTCCTACCCTTGATTTTTCTAGGCTTGCTCTCACCCTCTGAGCTGCAGCCTTAGGTTTTGGAAAGGTGGGAGTAGAAGCGGATGAAATTTGCTCCAATTGAGCAAAGTGGGGAACATTGATAAGTGTATAGTTACACTTATTATCATGACATTTTCAATCATAAAATGATATCGTTTTGTTTCATTTTATACTTCATATAAAAGATTTCACGTGGTATGTAGTTGTTTTGGATGCAAATGCAGAAACTAGGTAAATCTTGGGAGTAAAATGATCAAAAGTGGAATTCTATGGAAAAAGAGTGAAAAAGATGCGTGGAACACAAGGATTTGGCTTAGGATCAAAGCTATTAAAGATTGGCAAAGTTGTAAAGAAGAGACATGAGGAAAAATACATGTCACTATCGTAACACCTATTCGCGGTCGAGACTTGTTACTCCTCATAAATAGAAAGTTACAAATCATTATTCACTATCGCGAGATGTGATTCACGGTCATGACTTGTGATGGTTATTGGTTATCTCTTTTCAACTACCAACCACCAGATAACAATGATCAACCGCCATCAACTACCAACTAAAAAGACACCTTTTGGAAGTCAACCAATCATGAAAAGGTGCCTTTCCATTATGGATCAGGATGAATCTTTGCATCCAATAATATTGAAGTGATGCAACTCTTCGCCAATGGACACGACTCTTCGTTTAGATAGACGCAACCCTTCACACTCTATAAATAGGGTTCAAACTCAATCAATTTCATGGTGCATGGTTATGGCATGAATAGAAGGCATTGAATGATAGTATGCATGTATAAATAGAGAGTAAAAATATCTAGATTTCGCTATGTTCAAAGTCTTAGTGAGAAAAATGTATAAGTGATTCGATTCCTATTTCGATCACTATATTTCAACACAAATTCAAGCTTTTGTTGTATGAGTGTAATTGCAAAGCACTTATTAATAAAAGTTTTGGTTCTTCAACATTCTTTTATTCGAGATTCACAAAGGATAGCATCCTAGAGGAGGTTCTGTACGAGTCGAGACCGAATTCAAAGTAGACGCAGGAATTGCGGGAATCGGCGACTCCCATTAAAGAGTGGATACGGTTTGATCAACTTTACCTTTCACTTGCATACCTTACAACTTTACTTTGTTTTCTGCTTATACTTTCTATTTTGAAATTTATGATACGTTTTGCATCATTTATATTAATCAAGTTATATGCTTTCAAGTTAACTTTAAGAGTGATTTTGGGGTTAACAAGATTGTGTATAATCATTAGATTTGTGATCATAACACTGTTTAGTGAGCCAACATTTTTGGAATGGTAACTTGCTAAATATGTCTATGTGAGAGTGACTCGTACTAAGCATAGTAATATTGTTATCTAAGTTCTTATAAGTGTCATAATTCATTTACCCTAGACTTAGAAAAATCAACTCATGTGTTGCTCTATGGTGAATTATTGAATATTAGGGCGTCTAGAACTGTATTTGTTGAAGTTATCTAGTGTACGAAATATTCTTGATGATTTTGCATGTTTTTCTCTGATAAACTTGTTCTTAGGAATATCTTTATATTTTACATATTCTATAGTCTGTTCATACATCGATCTATTCATCAGTCTATCATACAAATCACCCAACTCCAATAAAATTCCATATTTTCATTTACCCCGTAACTCTAGTTGGTCTTTAGAACCGAATTCCTTTCCTGTGGGATTGATATCTTTTAAAACTACATCGAAACTGTATGCTTGCAGTGGTCACCATTTTTCTATTCGATAAGCGGTATTGACAACACCTGTTTGTATTTTGAACTTTTAATCTTATAGGTAGAAAAGTGGGGAATAAGGTTTTTGGCATCGTTATCGAATTTAAGTTTATCGGAACGAGTATAGTCAAAATCTTGCGATCAAGTTTTTGGTGCCATTACCGGGGAAGGCAAGTACGTTCTAGAGATTAATTGCTGGAGAATGGGCAATTATATAGATCTATTTATTTTTATATTTGTCTTTAGTTTTAAGTATTTATATTTTGTTACTAACATATTTTTTCTTACTTATTCATTGAGTTTTCTTTCTAGAGTGTGCATGCTAAGTACACGTAGTTCGGGAGAAAGTTTGGCATCTTTTGAATCAGAAATAAAATGATTTGAAGCATGAAAAATCAAATAAAATTAAAAAAATTGAAGAATTTGAAAATTTTCTTGATTTTGTTATTTATACATTATCCATACCTATACTATACTAACATATGTTCCAAGGTTATTGTGAGTGTTAGGTATTTCAAGTTTAATGTTAGTTCATATTTCGAACAAAATGTTTCGAACATGAACACACGTTGAGAGAGTGAGCGTTTTGGCACAACATTTAGCATTTGGCAAGGATGAGTTGTGAGTAACATTCAAAAAGCAACATTCTAAGTAAGTTTCGATATATATTTCAATGCAACATGAATTAGTATAAGTTATATTGTTTTAGTTTAATGCTACCGATGAGTTAGTAGTGGAGTAATATCTAGTGGTGTTCTTACTATGAGTTGTATATGCAATTCTTGAATATGTCCTATAAGTATTGAGTGTGTTTAAAGTGTTGGGAAACTATAGTCATAATACTTTAAAAGTGTTAAATAAAGGATGAGGGTATTAAGAGTGAAAAATCAAAAGAAAGAGAGGATAACCAATGAGTTATGCAAAAGGTGAGGAATGGTATGGAGCAGAAATTTCAACAATTCAATGAGTGAAAAAAGAAAAGTAGCATAGCATGAAAAATGGGTGCAAAGTATGAATCTGTACTTCAAAAACATATGCTTAAAAGAAAAAAATGAGAGAAAGTGGTATGGAGCATAAAATGCAACCACTTAAAAAAGGGGAGAGTGGTATGGAGCATAAAATGCAACCACTAAGAGTGTTTTTAACATCCTAGGTTACCTAAAAATGCCTTGAGATAAAACTTTCCAAAGTGTGCTTATTTTATCCTTTAAACTTTATATTATACTTAGGAGAAGGAAATATTTGAGTAAGCATATAACACTTATATGAAGAAGCAATTCAGTTGACTCTCCATTAAGCGCAAAGGTATTCAACTAGACTATATAAATTGCACATTACTAATTTGTGGGAAATTTTGAACTTTTAGTTGAATCTTATGCAACGTGGGAATGTGGTACTCACTACGATATTCTTTCGTCAAATGATGTACGAACTTGAATATTATTTTATACACTTCTGTTGTGCTTACCTTGAGGACAAGGCAAAAGTTAAGTGTGGGGGTGTGATAAGTGTATAATTACACTTATTATCATGACATTTTCAATCATAAAATGATATGGTTTTGTTTCATTTTATACTTCATATAAAAGATTTCACGTGGTATGTAGTTGTTTTTTATGCAAATGTAGAAACTAGGTAATTCTTGGGAGTAAAATGATCAAAAGTGGAATTCTATGGAAAAAGAATGAAAAAAAGGTGCAAAAAGATGCGTGGAACATAAGGATTTGGCTTAGGATTGAAGCTGTTAAAGATTGGCAAAGTTGCAAAGAAGAGACATGAGGAAAAAGACATGTCACGATCGTGACACCTATTCGCGGTCGTGACTTGTTACTCCTCATAAATAGAAAGTTACAAATCATTATTCACGATTGTGACATGTGATTCATGGTCGTGACCGGTGACGGTTATTGGTTATCTCTTTTCAACTACCAACAGCAGATAACAGCGATCGACCGTCATCAACTAACAACCAAAAAGACACCTTTTGGAAGTCAACCAATCATGAAAAGGTGCTTTTCCATTGTGGATGAGGATGAATCTTTACATCCAATCATATTGAAGTGATGCAACTCTTCACCAATGGACACGACTCTTCTTTTGGATAGACGTAACCCTTCACACTCTATAAATGGGGTTCAAACTCAATCAATTTCGTGGTGCATGGTTATGGCATGAATAGAAGGCATTAAATGATAGTATGCATGTATAGATAGAGAGTGAAAATATCTAGATTTCGCTACGTTCAAAGTCTTAGCGAGAAAAATGTATAAGTGATTCGATTTCTATTTCGATCACTATATTTCTACACAAATTTGAGCATTTGTTGTATGAGTGTAATTGAAAAGCACTTATCAATAAAAGTTTTCGTTCTTCAACATTCTTTTATTCGAGATTCACAAAGAATAGCATCCTAGCGGAGGTTTTGTACGAGTCAAGATAGAATTCAAAGTAGACGCAGGAATTGCGGGAATTGACAATTCCCATTAAATAGTGGTTACGATTTGATCAACTTTAGCTTTCACTTGCATACCTTACAACTTTACTTTGTTTTCTGCTTATACTTTCTATTTCGAAATTTATGATATGTCTATGTGTCATAATGAGTAATTCGTTTTGCGTCATTTATATTAATCAAGTTGTATGCTTTCAAGTTAACTTTAAGAGTGATTTCGGGGTTAACAAGATTGTGTATAATCACTGGATCTGTGATTATAACGTTGTTTAGTGAGCCAACATTTTTGGAATGGTAACTTTCTAAGTATGGCTATGTGAGAGCGACCCGTACTAAGCATAGTAATATTGTTATCTAGGTTCTTATAAGTGTCATAATTAGTTTATCCTTGACTTAGAAAAGTCATCTTATGTGTTGCTTTTGCGGTGAATTATTGAATATTAGGGCGTCTAGAACCGTATTTGTTGAAGTTATCTTGTGTACGAAATATTCTTGATGATTTTGCATGTTTTTCTCTGCTAAACTTGTTCTTAGGAATATCTTTATATTTTACATATTCTCTAGTCTTTTCATATATCTATTCATTCATCTATTGTCCAACCCCTCTAATAAAATTCCCTATTTTTGTTTACCCCGTAACTCTAGTTGTTCTTTAAAACTGTATTCCTTCCTTGTGGGATCGATATCTTTTAAAACTACATCGAAACTGTATACTTGCAGTGGACACCATTTTTCTATTTGATAAGTGGTATTGACAACACCTGTTTGTATTTTTAACTTTTTATCTTGTCGGTAGAAAAGTGGGGAACAAGGTTTTTGGCACCGTTACCGAATTTAAGTTTATCAGAACGAGTATAGTCAAAATCTTACGATCAAAGATCATCTACGGTTCCTTTACTAGAGCCTTCAAAATCTACCATAAATGCATCCTCATCTTCCTTGGACACATTTGTGGGGAACAAAGTATGTTCCACCTTCACTTTCTTATGCTTAATGTTTTTAACCTTAGTGTAGCGATGTGGACTTATTTGTTCCTCAGCTTGCTAGAGTGGCTCATGTCCAACGATCTCTTTAGCGAGAAAGTAGTCTCTCTTAGTCCATCAATAAAGGATAATATATCCATCCTCACTACCTTCATGAAAGCAGTAATCAAATAACTGTAATGGTAGATTGTAGTAACCTTGGTCAAGTGATGAAGAATCAACACCGGCCAATTTAGTTGCTTACCTTCTACCATATGGTAGACTATGCACCTCTTGAAGTAAGTGCAGCTGCTAAGTGATCCTGTTTTAGGTAGAATCATCTTCACTAGTAACTCATGGCAAGCTCTTACCTCCCAACTCATTCCACAAGCAACTATTTCTCCAGATCCATAGTTTGCTGGGAGTTCCCAATCATCACGAACAATAACAAGCTCTTCATCTCCGCCCATTCTTAATTTGGTGCCCTTTAATGGCATGTTAAGAAGACGTCCAATCAATTCCACAAAGATCAAGTATGAGACTTTGTTGATCTCCACCATCAAAACGTCACTAAATCCCTGAATAAAGTAGAGATTTTCATATAAGCTCTTGATCAAACTCTTGATGGCTGGTCCATCCATCAACAAAAATTGACTTAGGTTTTGTTGCTTCATGACTCTATGCATGGTCTTATTCTTCAGAAGACCACCATAATCGACCTCATACACGAGTTCAAACTCTTGATCTTCAGGCCAATCAATCTAAGTAAAGACGGTTCCCTAGGGTAGAGTGACCTTCTTAGTACCTCTTAGGGAAATATTAAAGAGAGAATTCGAGAGAAAGAAACTTTAGGGATTTTAAAAAAAACTAGGAAAATCTCTACTTCATTTTTCCGACATTTTTTTCTCCGAATACTCCCTTTTCCTTTCGGGTTCTTCAAGTTTGAAACATAAAATCTAACTCTCAAGTTTCCTATTCCCCCACAAAAAATCCTCTCTCTAACCTTTTTCTGACCAAAATTAAGCAAAAAGACTCCAGGATCTCTTTCTTCGGCGATTCTGGCTCCAAAAGTCATGGATTCAGGTCAGAGGGTTAAAATTTTGAGCTTTTGGAGACTCTTGATGTTTTTTGTGCTTTTATTTTTGCATTTTAGGTTTTTCGGATCTGTCTAGAAGGACATACTAACCAATCCAATTGGATTGGTACCGACGTGCCTTAGGGTGGTACTAACCTATTTAGGTCGGTACCGGCCCTTTGGCAAGCCAGTTTCGACCCTCCGGGCAAGTACTGATCTGGTACCTTCGGGATCGGTATTGACCGATCTGGAGTATTAGACTGGTAGGGGTCGGTCTTAGGCGGGTACTGAAACCGGCTAAGATCGTCCTTTTTTATGTTTTTGGCCTAGTTTGTTTATTTTTTCGTTTATTTTATGTTGTTTTAGGCCCCACATGACGAGAAATTCATTTTTTCACTGATAACCTACCATCCTTATGCCATGTTTAATCCAAAATAATAAATTTGGTAATAAATTGAGTCTAAAATCAATTATTTTCTAATAAAAGCGTGCGGGGAACCCGAATTCCCAACTTTTAAAGCTATAAACGCGCGATTCACCCTACTTTAACTTATGCTACTAATTATGTCTTGTTTGGTCAACTAACTATACCATGATGATTGTGATATATCTCATGCTAACCTTTGTGAATGCAGGTAGTTTTAGGTTAGATATATGTTAGTGTTGGTTAGCGTTAGCTTTAAATATCATGCAAATGGGGTGAATGCAGATTAACTTGATATTTTTAAATTTCAAAACTGATTGCCAAGTTATTTTAAATGTTGCTGAGTGAATTAAGCTAAGTGCAACTTTTGAGCTAAAACTATAAACTACTCAGCTTGAGCTGACTTAGTTTACCTACACGCTATGCTAAGTAAAACTTACTCAACTCATATTGGTTCTCAAGAAAATATATAAAACAGAAAGAAGATTTATGAGTGCTTAAGAACGGGATTTTGTACCAGCTCGCGCGTTCGATGATGTTGGCTTTTCGGGATTTAATCTCTGAATCACACAATTTTTTATTATCTAGAGATCTTCAAATGAGAGTGCTCCTCGTCTTTAATTTTGTTTTTGAGGACTAAGAAAATTATAATTTAATAAAAAAATTAATTAAAAATATTTTTTTGAAAAAATTAAAAATTTAAAAAATACAAAAAAAATATATATAGAAAAAAATCAGGTCCGGCCTGGCCAGGGATCTGGTGAGGCAACCTCGCCAGAATTCCGGCAAGGGCACACCCCCTCGTCGGAATTTGTTTCCTTTTGGATTTTTTGGGATTTTCAACTATATATATCAGGGATTTTTCAGTATTCTGGATTGACATTTTTTAGCAGAAAAATACAAACAAAAACACTATGATTTTCCACAATATTTTCGAATTAAAAACACTTTTTAATTCGACTAATTTTTCAAACACCAAAAAACTTAAAAGATGACGAGGACTACTCCTAAAGGTCAAGTGGGTATATCGAAGTGGATTCGCTCCAAAAGGGTAATCTTCTGAGTTCCTAGAACTGCTTGTTTCGTGCTCCCTTTATTTTTCTCTATATCATTTTACATGTGGACATAGGGATTATTCTACTTTCTCTCATTATGTAAATATTGTTGTAATAATTCTTCTTCATCTTCTTTTTCTTTTTATTTAATGGAGATATGTGTTAGAATACCCCCACGAAGGGAATTAAATTTCTATTCACGGATAACAACCCTCACACCTTTGCCATGCGAGTATTTTCACTAATTAAAATGAGCAATCAACGTGTTAATAAAAATTAACCTTTTTATTTCCAAATAAGAACTTTTAATCGTCGATTTTTAATTAGGCCACATGGGCCTCATCAAAATCAAATCGAACATATGTGTAAATGTTGTGTTATACCTTGTACTAACCTTTGAGGATGCAGGTATATTAGGATTAGATGCATGTTTAGGAATTTATTTTTCCTTCTAGTATCGTAATTTCAATTATGTTTTTTTAGGAAATGTAATTAATAGATTAGGTGGACGATTGCATCCTCGAGGTTTTGTAATTTTAATCTTTACTTTTTCGCATTTATTTATCGCTTTATGTATGGATTTATCGCTTTCCAAATATGTGTGAATCATGCATTAGTGCGAATATTCACAATTAAGAAATACGGTTTTCTGTAGATGTAATACAATATGATCTAATAATAAGTAAGAAACTTATCCAGATTCTAAATTTCTCTGTCTTAGTGGGCCATCCCCTGAACGTTAAGCCTCACGGGACTCTAATTCCTGGAAGAGTTAATCTAGGTGGTGACTCTACACTAAGAGACGGTAGATTTGAGTTTAACCAATCTAAAATGTTCCCGCTTTCACAATTAAACTTTTCGGGTCCTCAACCCGGTACATTTTATTTTCACAAGAACACCCTGGTGGACCGCACCTCTCATTCACGCTCTCTCGGCCCATCTCATTCCGTGTCATCCGCTCACAGTGGCGACTCCGCTGGGGATTTTTCTTAAACTTTTTTTGAAAAGGGTTTTAGATTTTGGATAAGTGCCTAAAATTATTGATCACATTATTCTGTATTTTCTTAGTTATGACATGTTCATAAATTCACATTGCTATAGAGGGGATTAGCTCGTAAGATTAAGGTACCCTATTACCGCAAAGCTTTCACTTGTACTAATCTACCTCCCTAAGAAAAGATAGTACTTGAGCGGGTGGAGCACTTGTTGCCATATCGCATGTACCTCCCTCGTTAGAACTTATTTGGGGAGAGGCTTGGAGTGTATTCTAATGCAACAAGAACCTTCTACATCAGCAACCCATTTAAAAACCTCATGTTAATAAGCCATAGGAATTTTCCTAGGGTGTTACCCAACAAACTATCATTCATTATATTTTCTTATAGGTGCGCTCCTTAGTATCCTTGTAGTACTAAGATGAACCAAACTTAGGATAGAGACTAGCCAAAAACCCTACGCGCTGGAGTTGTATGGTTGGAAGTTGGATATCGTAAGATGAACCAAACTCAGTGTGACATCCACATGATATTCTACTCTTGAGACCATATAAGACAAATCTACCTAAATCTTTGCTCGATGCCTACTTAGGTGTCCGAATCATAGCCCTCCCAAGTTAATTATACACACCAAAAGCCTATACGAGGCAAAACACAAACCATGTTTTCCCACATTAAGTGATATCCCGGTTGATATCTTAACCTAAGCCCACACAAAGTGAACTTACTTCAAAAACCTTGCCTTACCCTTATTCGAGGTATCCACTCACCCAAACTATCCGCCCATGAAGGGCAATCATTCATTCATCACCACATACCCATTTTATTATGATGTCCAAATAAGCATCCAAGACCTTGCCCTAATTGGGCAAAAGAACCAAAACAGTCACTTAAATGCTACATACAGTAGTTTTTTCATGCATTTTTGAATTGCTTTTCATTAGGGTACATCACATTGCTTACCCGAAAATAATGAGACCTTTTCATTTCTTGAGATCTAGTCACGACGCGAAATCTCGAATTATTGACCTATTACCACATGAGTAATTTGGTCACTTCATCGCATCATTCCTATCACACTGCACCACGGACAGAGTGCAGATCTTGAATCCACCCCCAAGGGCTGGACTTTCATTCACTCATCCTTATCACCTTATCTAATAGCTAACGCTTCTGTTTTATTTTATTAATAAAATTTTTACTTCACATCATGGCACGTTAACCGTTTATGTGGGCAGCCATAACATTAACATTTCACGCATCAATCACGCATTATAAATCTAATATGCATACCATGATCATCTTCTCGTATACTTCATCCAGGAAAAAGCCTGTCTACTAGAAGGCTAGGAATAAATCTTCTCGCCGACTAATCCGCATTTCTCCAATCATGATCACTCCGTATACAGACTTCAGTGAAGACTCAGGTTCGGAATCAGAATAACACACTTTGTTCAGTTTCTATAGTATGACCAACTTACAGGAAGAAAACATGGGGGAAGAGCAGACTCTTGTGGCAGGACAAAATCCACAAACAAACCAATCGTTGGTGAGCGTCGAGATTGCAACAGTAATGAATGCCTTTACTAACAGTGACCAGTTTACATCACTCATCAGTCGCCACACCAAAGCTGGGCAGCCCAAACAGAGGGCCAAAGATGTGGTACCCAACCCAAATGTCAGAGGTACAGTTCTGCCTGGGGGGCCATCCTCTTCTGCTACGGTATTCCTAGCATCCAACATAATTGTTCCCACTTACTACTAGTTCGGAGTGGGGCATGGCCAGCCGTAGGTTGGTCATACTATGTATGAGTTTGGAAATAGTTCTCAACTATAGTTTGGCGACCAATTCTTCTTGGTGCAGCCGGGTCAAACCTCTTTTGCACCAAGAGTAGTGGGGTCGACAGAGATTAAGCCCTCCTCCAACTACATTCTGTTCATCTAAGGCATAATTCAGCCTTCAGTTCCAAGTTGGGGCACGCCTTCTCAAATGTTCCAGGGGCAGTACAATCTGGAGATTCAATATGGTGGTTACTCAGGAACTCCGAACAACATCCTCTAGCAGCAGGGGCTGGTAGAACTATGGCAGCAGTTTTTAGCCACCCATGGTGGATATGTTACACAAGGGTTGATGGGTATGATCCCAACATAATCATCAGCCAGAGACGAAGACACGTTGCCTTTGACTTTTGTTATGCCCCATTTTGAGAGGTACACATGCACCATGAACCTTTGTGCTCATCTCATGCACTATTAGAATGTGATGAGGGCCTTAAGGATAAGTGACTATATGATGGCCAAGATGTTCATTGTTACACTTGGAAGTCCTATAAATGAGTTGTACAATCATCTCCTTATGGACATAGCTTATGATTGGGGGCGTCTATCCAAGCAATGGTGGACCATTATGGTTTCAACACTTTGATGGTCACTATAATGCAAAACATGGAGGCCGTAAGATAGAAGTAGTGGGAGAATTTCAAGCCTTACTTTGAGCACTGGATGGCCACGCAAGTCAGGTTACAGTCTCATCATAGTCTATCCGAAATGATTGTTTAGTTTTTGGATGGCGCACTACCATCTTATCGAAAAAGACTTGGGTCTGAAACCTTCCACAGTTACCAGGAGGTGTTTGTTCAAGTAGAGAAAATAGAGCGTTACGATGTTATGAAGGAGGCAGCGGGGTAGCCAGCTACAAAGCCTTTGTACAAGAAGAATGAGTCCAACCCCATGTAGGTGAAGACAAAACAGCCAGCAGTATAGTCGGTACAAAATGAGAAGGTAGCCACTCTAAGGTTACCTAAGGAAGAGTATCATGGCATCTCTCTATATACGGCCAACCTCGGGTTCTTGTTCACTAAATTACAGGAGCTAAAGTAGATAGAGAGCTTGAAAAAGCATGTCCCTCCCAAGCCCGAGGATAAGAACAACTTTTACCACTACCATGTGACTATGGGGCAGAGGATGAATAACTGTATAGAACAACTGAAGGCTATCCAGAAGCTAGTGGATGATAAGATTATTCATGAACCGGCACTTAAACTAAGGACCAAGACAAATCCCTTGCAAAATTTTGAGGCAAACGTGGGGATGATCAACTCCGGGATGGAGGAGAAAGAGGTACTGAAATGCATTTCTGAAAGCTTGGGAGAGTGCGTGATGGTAGTCGAAGGGGGAATAGATCTAGGTCATGTGTTGAGGATGCTGGAGGATGAATCAAGCTGCTGAGGGTTCGGGGGGTAAGATCGAAGTATCTAAGGTTGACTTTGCTGGGTTATCGATTTTTACCGGCCAGAAACTTACATCACTTCACATTGGGAGGGATCTGTTAGGAGAAGCACCAACCAGCAGGGAAGACTAGTATGTAATGGAAATCAGGTCAGGTTTGTACTCGGATGATGTAATGGAGATTCTCGAGTCACAATCGAGCAATGGGAAGTTAAAGATAGGGAGGAGGTCCCGAGGGCCAGCTTCAATTTGCCTGGTATGTCTGTATTCGGTGGGAATGACACGCCGTCTTCCCATTTGTTTTTATACCTTATGTCGGGCACCAGGCCTATCATTAAACATAATAGCAACACTGTTTCCATGTTCGTTGGCAGGAGTGGCGAGTCAGTGGTATGACATGCAGTCGGAGAAAATAAAAAGCATGTGAAACTACATTGCTACAGAATTCCAGTCAGAATTTGCATTCCTGGAGCCGCCGAAACAAGGCATGCTAGATCTGCTAGCTTGCAAACAAAGGGATGGGGAGCCGCTCACGAATTATATAAAGTGATGGATGTTCATTTATGTGGTAATATCTACAAGATCGATCAAGCAAGTTGGTGTTCTGTTGATGATAGAAGGATCACGCTTCTGATACAACTACCACCTATCAAGGTTGATAATCCCAGATTTTGATGAATTATCGTATCACGCCACCATCTCGACAGGGAATGAACAATCAGACTCCGTAATGTTCTTGCAATAGGCTTAGGGATACCTACAAATTTAATTTTTGAGTTACCATCGAGATTTAACCCAGGGGTAAATGCCTTAACTGGCGAAGGGAAAAGTATGGAACAGGATCTATTGGCAGAGGTGTTCTTAGCGAAGAGGGCTTAATCCCGAGGGGACATGATTGACCTGGATGCATATGTTCTAAAACCTAAAAGAAAGAGGAAAATAGATGAGGGGACCTCAGTTGAAGGGGAGACCATCCTGTATCGGAAGAAACCCATCAATTTGGACACTTACAAGCTGAAAGGACTGCGGAGTCAATCTGGTGATGGATATGATCAATACCCCTGGGTGAATTCTATAAAGACAAGGGTGATCGAGGATGGAGTACTGAGGGTTACCCGTAGTGGATGGGTTTTCTATAGGGAAGAGGTGGTACAGCTTAACAATTCTAGTCCCGAGGAAATCACTAGGGAGCAATTTGAGCCACCACTACCCCCGAAGGTGGATGAGGATATACTGGACGTGGACCCCCTGGTAATTCAATTAAAACAGACTCAAGCGAAAAACAACATCTTGAAATTACTTGTGATATCCCAAAAACATAGGATGGGTCTGATTAAAAGGCTGATAGAGATGCCCACTACGCCTACAAAGTCAGTGATAGAAATGTGTGCCGAAATCGGGGAAGGGATCGCTCCCTGCCAACTGATCGCAAAGTTTTGACTCTACTCAGTCTGAGGGCTTATATTTTGTAATGAAGCCAAAAATCTTATTCCCCACTCTTTTACTGACAAGTTAAGAAGTTCAAAATACAAATAGGTGTTGTCAATACCGCTTATCAAAGAGAAAAATGGTGACCACTGCAAGTATACAGTTTTGATGTAGTTTTAAAAGATATCGATCCCACAGGGATGGAATTCGGTTCTAAAGACCAACTAGAGTTACGGGGTAAACGAAAATAGGGAATTTTATTGGAGTTGGATGATTTGTATGATAGACGGACGAATAGATAGATGTATGAACAGACTAGAGAAGATGTAAAATATAAAGATATTCCTAAGAACAAGTTTAGCAGAGAAAAACATGCAAAATCATCAAGAATATTTCGTACACTAGATAACTTCAACAAATACGGTTTTAGACAACCTAATATTAAATAATTCACCACAAAGCAACACATGAGATGACTTTTCTAAGTCTAAAGTAAACGAATTATGACACTTATAAGAACCTAGATAACAATATTACTATGCTTAGTACGGGTCACTCTCACATAGCCATATTTAGCAAGTTACCATTCAAAAAATTTGGGCTCACTAAACTGCGTTATAATCACAGATCCAGTGATTATACACAATCTTGTTAACCCCGAAATCACTCATAAAGTTAACTCGAAAGCATATAACTTAATTAATATAAATGACGCAAAACGAATTACTAATTATGACACATAGACATATCATAAATTTCAAAATAGAAAGTAGAAGCAGAAAAAAAGTAAAGTAGTAAGGTATGCAAGTGAAAGCTAAAGTTGATCAAATCATAACCACTCTTTAATGGGAATCGTCAATTCCCTCAATTCCTACGTCTACTTTGAATTTTGTCTTGACTTGTACAAAACCTCCGCTAGGATGCTATTCTTTGTGAATCTCGAATAAAAGAATGTTGAAGAACAAAAACTTTTATTGATAAGTGCTTTTCAATTACACTCATACAACAAACGCTCTAATTTGTGTAGAAATATAGTGATCGAAATAGAAATCGAATCACTTATACATTTTTCTTGTTAAGACTTTGAACGTAGCGAAATCTAGATATTTCACTCTCTATCTATACACGCATACTATCTATTATCACGCACCATGCATACATACATCCCACACACTACGAAATTGATTGAGTTTGAATCCTATTTATAGAGTGCGAAGGGTTGCGTCTATCCAAACGAAGAATCATGTCCATTGTCGAAGAGTTGGATCACTTCAATATGATTGGTTGCAAAGATTCATCCTCATCCACAATGGAAAGACACCTTTTCATGATTGGTTGACTTCCAAAAGGTGTCTTTTTGGTTGGTAGTTTATGGCGGTTGATCGTTGTTATCTAGCGGTTGGTAGTTGAAAAGAGATAACCAATAACCATCACAAGTCATGACCGTGAATCACATGTCGTGATCGTGAATAATGATTTGTAACTTTCTACTTTTGAAGAGTAAAAAGTCGCGACCGCTAATGGATGTCACGATCGTGACATGTCTCTTCTTCACAACTTTGCCAATCTTTGACAACTCCGATCCTAAGCCAAATCCTTGTATTCCACGCATCTTTCTACACCTTTTTCACTCTTTTTCCATAGAATTCCACTTTTGATCATTTTACTCCCAAGATATACCTAGTTTCCTGCATTTGCATAAAAAAACTACATACCAAATGAAATCTTTTATACGAAGTATAAAATGAAATAAAACCATATCATTTTATAATTGAAAATATCATGATAATAAGTGTAACTATACACTTATCACACCCCCACACTTAACTTTTGCCTTGTCATCATGGTGAACACAATAGAAGTGCATAAAATAGTATTCAAGTTCGTACCTCATTTGGTGAAAGACTATCATAGTGAGTACTACATTCCCACGTTGAATAAGATTCAAGTAAAAGTTCAAAATTTCCCACAAATTAGTAATGTGCAATTTATATAATCTAGTTGCATACCTTTACTCTTAATGGAGAGTCAACCAAATTACGTCTTCATATAAGTGTTATATGCTTACTCGAATATTTCCTTCTCTCAAGTATAGTATAAAGTATAAAGGACAAAAGGAGCACACTTTGGAAAGTTTGATCTCAAGGCATTTTTATGTAACCTAGGATGCTAAAAACACTCTTAGTGGTTGCATTTTATGCTCCATACCACTCTCCCCTTTTTTTAGTGGTTTCATTTTATGCTCCATACCACTTTCTCTCATTTTTTTCTTTTAAGCATATGTTTTTGAAGTGCAGATTTGTACTTTGCACCCATTTTTCATGCTATGCTACTTTTCTTTTCTTTTTTCACTCATTGAATGGTTGCAATTTTTACTTCGTACAATTCCTCACCTTTTGCATAACTCATTGGTTATCCTCTCTTTCTTTTGATTTTTCTCTCAATACCCTCATCCTTTATTGATCACTTTCAAAGTATTGTGGCTATAGTTTCCCAACACTTTAAACAAACTCAATACTTATATGACGTATTTGAGAATAGCATATAAACCTCATAGTAAGAACACTACTAGATATTTCTCCACTACTAACTTATCGGTAGCATTAAAATAAAACTATATAACTTATATTAATTCATGTTGCATTGAAATATATATCAAAACTTATTTATAATGTTGCATTTGAATGTTACTCACAACTCATCCTTGCCAAATGCTAAATGTTGTGCCAAAAACTCACACTCTCAACGTGTGGTCATACTCAAAACATTTTGTTCTAAATATGCACTAACATCAAACTTGAAATACCTACACTCAAAATAACCTTAGAACATATGTTAGTATAGTATAGGTATGAATAATGTATAAATAACACAAAAATCAAGAAAAATTTTCAAATTCTTCAATTTTTAATTTTGTTTATTTTTTTTGGATTTTCGGGATTGTTTACAAATGCCCCCCCACACTAAAGAACATAATGTCCTCATTGTGGAAGACTTTATTAAAATTGAAAAACTAAAAACTAAAAACAAACAACTGGTCTAAAAATTTGAAAAAGAAAAAGTAAAGAAAAGAGTAAACCCGATTTATTGAGGAGGATAATCCGAGGGACTAGGAGTAAATTGACAATTTTGTTTTCTAAAGAAAGATAGTAATTTTCGAAGCATCGATTTATTACTTTTCTTTAGAATCTTTATGTCTTTCTTCATTATTCCAAGTTCTACTTGGCAATTTTTGAGGATTAGTTGCATGCTCGCCTTCCAATCTTCCGGAGCTTTACCTTATTCTTCTTCATCTTCCTCTTCGATCATCGAAGCCTTACTAGGACGACGTATAATAGTTGGATTAGATGGGCCGATGAAAGAATCATCATGAGTTGAGATTAACTTCTTGGTGCGGTTGGAGTAGGACTAGATAGAATATACACCATCGTTCTCTTGAAGAAGTCCAGTATTCTTCAAGTAATTCCCATCCATATAACGAAAATACTCACATGGTATTTGGATATATGGGAGTTCGTTTCGCGCACCCAAGATGGTAGCTATGATAATTTCGGCTGCTCTAATCTTGTTCCTCATACTCGTAGAATTCTTCTTCATCATATCCCAAATAATATCCATAAATTATGCTTTTTGCCTCATCAAAGCGCAAGAAAGAATAAACAAATCTTTCTTTTGGACTTTGGTATTCTCTACTCGACAAAATACGAAGTGGAAAGGTAATTGTAGAGAAGAAGAATGCACTCATCCTTAATAAGTTTATTGGGAGAATTTTTGGGGTTGAAGACTCTCTTACCCTTTAAATCTGCCCAAACTCTATTTGGTTGAAAAGAATCCATCATGCTCGATGAATTTTCAACTTCGAACCCGAACCAAACACTCATCATCTCTCTTGTGATGGTGTAATGCCTTCCTTGGTTGCAAAATTGAATCACCCTCTTCCTTTTATCTTCATAATCGAATGTTACTAGACATTCTAATATCCAATCACGATTTTGTGGATCACATCTCCACAAATTTGCTTAAACCCAAATCAGCAAGATACATCCCCGTTTATTCATGGAGTCCTAAAGTCTGTAAGAAAACTAAATCAAGAAAGACCATACAGTTGATCTCCAACTTCTTCAAATTTTGGAATCTCTTCCCTTCTTCACGTGTACAAATTGGAAAAGGACAACCATAATCTTGTTAGTAGTTTGGAAATTCTCTCTTATTTACGGCTACCTTAACACGAGGCATATTGGTTTTTGAAGTAAAAGTTGAAAGAAAAGCTTTTTTTATTGTAGAAGTTTTGAGATGAAAGAATCAGAATTTTTGAGCTTTGTAGAAGGTTATGGTGGATATGGAATCAATCTAGACCTTTATATAAAGTTCTAATAGGTCATTGATTTGCCAAAATAGTCAATATAGCTGTTTTTCCTTCTAACTAGACGTTAATGGCAGTTTTAGCCATCTGTCGTGTGTTAAATCAAAATCTGTAATGGTAATATTCTGCACCTATCGCGATCATGACTTTTCTCATGACAGAAACAGAAAGTTTCACTGCATAATGTCATGGGCGCGATCTATAGTCGCGGTCGCGACTTTCTGTATTTCTTATATCTTTGCAATTTTTAGACTTAGTCCTAAAAAACTTAAGAAAACAAATATGTTAAATATAAATAATAATTATATTATACCCAACATTAACAAATAAATAATTACATGAACAAACAAAAAAAAATGTACAAAATCCTAAAACTGAATGAAAAACGGATATTCAGTTGGGGGAAGTGATTCTATCATTAGGTCAATCTTATAGTAAGATTCCCGTAGATATCGCTCTACATCAAACATAAGAGTATGAATATCATCAATTTTCCTATGAATCGAGATCTGCACCTCCATAAGTTCATTTAAACTTCCACGGAGGTTGGTTGTACTACGTTCTTCCTCCCTCGGGATTTCCCGTTCTCGTCGTCTATCAGCTTTCACTCAGTCATCCCATGATTTCCAATCATAGATGATTCTATCAACCCCAATGCACCTGACAAGAAATCCATACTCGAAGAAAACATCCATCTTTAATTCCGGAATCTCATCTTCATCAGTAAAGACTTCAGTGGCTTATGTCATTCTTCCAATCTGGCCCAACAAATTTTTCCATAGTTCGACACCCGTATTCCATCATTCTAGGGTTTTGTGCGGCAGACATGAGTGTCTCCATCATAATTCCTGAAATATCAATAGGTATGCCATCCCAAATTGCTTCCAACATAAATAATTCTTCAGGAATGACAATGTCGAATGTTGACTTGCCAAACAACTCTCCACTTAAATAAAAGTGCAGTGGGAGCCAACATGGGTCACAAATCCACCGGCTATAGGCAGATTCTCGTTTGTACTCAGTTTGGCCAGTCAAGCAATTCCATGTTGGTAAGGGATCCCATTCAGGAAGCATCTTGTAATAGCAATCCTTTGGAAAACCCATATACTTTTCCAGTGCCTTTCTTGTCAACTTATACTCTTTCCCATGGTGACGATAAACTAAGCAGTTCTTCTTGTTGTTCTTCCATACCAATGTGACCAACATTTCCATACAGTTATCCACACTGTTACCCAGAGTCATATTAAAGTAAATGACAAAGTTAAGAATCTTCAAATAATACATAACTCTGTCATAAATACCAAGGTTGATGAAGTTGTTCCTATGGATGGTATAGGAACTCTTATATTCAGCCTCCTTAATGACTTCAAAATGATCCCCATCTTCTCTAGAATGGATCGGGGAATGGAGCCTCGTACCATTCCTAGAGATTTGTAGGCGGAACTAGGTTGGATTTGTTTGCGATAACCATTGTGAATGAAAGAAAAGTTTGAAAGAATTGAAGTAGTTAAGATTTGGAATAAATTTGAGCTTTAAAAGGCAGAAATTTAGATTGTAGAAGTGGGAATTTGATGAGCACTCCCACATCAATCTTATAGGGGTTAGTGGAATAACTTTCGAATAACTGCAAAATTGCTGCAGTTATAGCACAAGTCACGATTGTGATTATATGTCACGATCATGACTTACAGAATTTGAGAACCAGAGAGTTTTAATTAGGGATTCACGAGTGCAAATAGGGGTCACGAACATGAATAGGAAAAATAAAAGAATTTCTTCTATTTACTGATAATTTAGACATAATAATATGACGTATCACCTCCAAGATAATTATTTTATATTCTTTTCACATCTAAGTTAAGAATTGACAACTTATACAGTTTAAGAAAGAAACAAATAGATATATTAGAAAAATATACAGTATACTCCAAATATTTGATCTCTAAGAACGCACTTGCCTTCCTCGATAACGGTGTAAAAAACTTGATCGCAAGGTTTTGACTCTACTTATTCTAAGGGCTTATAATTTGTGATGAAGCCAAAAACCTTGTTCCCCACTCTTCTACTAACAAGTTAAGAAGTTCAAAATACGAACAAGTGTTGTCAATACCACTTATCAAATAGAAATATGGTAACCACTGCAAGTATAAAGTTTCGATGTAGTTTTAAAAGATATCGATCCCACAAGGAAGGAATTCGGTTTTAAAGACCAACTAGAGTTACGGGGTAAACGAAAATAGGGAATTTTATTGGAGTTGGATGATTTGTATGATAAACAAATGAATAAATAGATGTATGAACAGACTAGAGAAGATGTAAAATATAAAGAAATTCCTAAGAACAAGTTTAGCAGAGAAAAACATGCAAAATCATCAAGAATATTTCATGCACTAGATAACTTAAACAAATACAGTTCTAGACACCCTAATATTCAATAATTCACTACAGAGCAACACATGAGATGACTTTTCTAAGTCTACGATAAATGAATTATGACACTTATAAGAACCTAGATAACAATATTACTATGCTTAGTACGAGTCACTCTCACATAGTCATATTTAGCAAGTTACCATTCAAAAAATGTTGACTCACTAAACAGCGTTATAATCACAGATCTAGTGATTATACACAATCTTGTTAACCCCGAAATCACTCTTAAACTTAACTCGAAAGCATATAACTTGATTAATATAAATGATGCAAAACGAATTACTCGTTATGACACATAGACATATCATAAACTTCGAAATAGAAAGTATAAGCAGAAAATAAAGTAAAGTTGTAAGGTATGCAAGTGAAAGATAAAGTTGATCAAACCGTATTCACTCTTTAATGGGAGTCGTTAATTCCCGCAATTCCTGCGTCTACTTTGAATTCAATCTCGACTCGTACAGAACCTCCGCTAGGATGCTATTATTTGTGAATCTCGAATAAAAGAATGTTGAAGAACGAAAAATTTTATTGATAAGTGCTTTACAATTACACTCATATAACAAACGCTTGAATTTGTGTGGAAATATAGTGATCGAAATAGGAATCGAATCACTTATACATTTTTCTCGCTAAGACTTTGAACATAGGGAAATCTAGATATTTTCACTCTCGATCTATACTCGCATACTATCTATTGTCATGCACCATGCATACATACATCCCACACACCATGAAATTGATTTAGTTTGAACCCTATTTATAGAGTGTGAAGGGTTGAGTCTATCTAAACGAAGAGTAATGTCCATTGGCGAAGAGTTGCATAACTTCAATATGATTAGATGCAAAGATTCATCCTCATCCATAATGGAAAGGCACCTTTTCATGATTGGTTGACTTCCAAAAGGTGCTTTTTCGGTTGGTAGTTGATGGCGATTGATGGCGGTTAGCTGGTGGATGGTAGTTGAAAAGAGATAACCAATAACCATCACAAGTCGCGACTGCGAATCACATGTCACGATCATGAATAATGATTTGTAACTTTCTGCTTATGGAAAGTAACAAGTCGTGACCGCGACTGGATGTCACAATCGTGACATGTCTTTCTCCTCATGTCTCTTCTTCACAACTTTGCCAATCTTTGACAACTCCGATCCTAAGCCAAATCCTTGTATTCCACGCATCTTTTTACACCTTTTTCACTCTTTTTCCATAGAATTCCACTTTTGATCATTTTACTCCCAAGATTTACCTAGTTTTTGCATTTGCATAAAAAACAACTACATAACATGTGAAATCTTTTTATGAAGTATAAAATAAAATAAAACCATATCATTTTATAATTGAAAATATCATGATAATAAGTGTAATTATACACTTATCACCAACTACCATCCATAACTTTCGATCAATCTGAATTTCCACGAGAACTCGGGGTGCACAATTGAGCGCTGTTTATCAAAGTCTGAATTTTTTATCAAGCGATCCTATAGTTGATAATGGGTCGGCCTTTCGAAGTAAAGGTCACTACAGGAGGGGTGACCTCCAATGTAAAGTTCACTGTATTGGATATCCCAGTAACCTACTCGCTACTATTAGGCAAGCCTTGGATTCATGCAATAGGGGTAGTCCCATCTACCTTGCACTAGAAGATAAAGCTCATTCATAATGGGCAGATATAACTATCGAGGCAGATGAGGAGTCGGTCATGGCGGCCGCTGCATTCAAGGAAAGAGAAGCGCGAAGGCTCTTATGAAGAAGTAGGATTTTATCCTAGTAAGGGGTTTGGGAAAACACCATCAGGGGATCATCAAAGCTATCGATCTTGTTCTCTTCACACCTAGGTTAGGTTTGGGCTTCGGCCCAAACCGAAAGATATATAAATATAAGCGACCCTTATTCTGCAACATGGTAAGCATTTGTGAGCCTGAGCCAACAATTCTAAACGGGGAAGAGGTCAAAGGACTTGAAATCTTCAACGATGTGTTTGACTTTGCCGCTGGCAAGCTGCTTAAGCAACCTGAGGAGCCCTTATTACTTGAAAAAGAGCCAGATCTTGCCCTAGAGATTACCACAATCGAACAGACCGAACCCAAGAAGGAAGAGGCACTTGAGGATGCAGTCATGACATTTACAAAGGTCATCAGCAAGCTGATGAAGAAGAAAGGCAACACTCCAAACCAAGCCATATAGAACATTGTCAGACTCCTAATAAAAAAGCTTGTGCAAGCCACACTCGAAGCAGAAGCAACTCTTGACACTCCCAACAAAATAAATGAAGACTCTCCACATGTAGAGGAAGAAAATAATGATGTAATTTTGAACATTTCGGATGTCTTTGACAATTTTGCCTATGAGGCTAATGCAATGAAATACAGTGATTTTGCTTACTTGTTTGATGTTCTACCAGATGGCACCATGCATTCATATGATCATACATATAATTTCTTTAACATACATGACACGTTATTAAATGAAATTAACTTGGGTACAAATGAATCACCAAAATGGTGACAATTTCCAATGATTTGACTCCTAACGAAAAAGGAGAGATAATAAATGTACTTAGACGTCACGTGGTAGCCTTCGCTTTATCATACGATGAAATGCCTGGGGTAGACAAACAGATTGTAGAGCACCATATCCCAACAGACCCTCGGATAAAACCAGTTAAGCAGAAGCTGCATCGCTTGAGACCTGAATGGGTGGAAAAAGTAAAGGTAGAGTTCGCGAAACAAATCAAGGCTAAGTTCTTGGAAGTAGTTGAGTACCCGACATGGTTAGCCAACATCGTCCCAGTGGTAAAGAAGGATGGTAAGGTTAGAGTTTGCGTGGATTTTAGGGATCTAAATAAAGCCTCACCCAAGAATGACTTCCCCCTACCCCACATAGACGTTTTGGTAGATAGCACAGCTAGGGCAGTGATCGCCACTTTTCCACTGATAAGTTTAATAACTTAATGGTTCTAAAAAATCTTGTTCGTGAGACTTGGCTATACTCGTTTAGTAAGGCTTATCCTCAATAATAATACCAAAAACTTGTTCACGAAAAATGTAGGTGTTGTCAATACCTCTTATCAAATAGAAAAATGATGATAACTGCAAGTATACAATTGTGATGTAGTTTTAAAAGATATCAAACCCACAGAGAAGGAACTAGGTCTAAGGATCAAGAAGGAAAGACAAAGTAAAAGAAAATAAAACTAGTTTTGAGATTTTTGGATAGGAAGATTAGAATGAAAAGTTAAGTAAATATAGATGTGATAGATGAGAGACTCTAAATACATAGATTTTCACTACGAATAAGTATAGTAGAGAAAACATGCAAGATCAACAAAGATGCTACAACGCACTAGACTAATCTAACAAACCCCGCTCAACACACTTAGATGTTCAATGATTCGCCGCAGAGCAACACATGAAATAACTTTTCTAATCCTAGCGCAAACGAGATAAGACTATTATATAAACCTGGACAACGTCAATACTATGCTTAGTACGGGTCGCTCTCACATAGCCACATTTAGCAAGTTA
>CATIWQ010069197.1:0-18541 GCA_949673415.1 Euphorbia schlechtendalii | reverse complement strand
GATTCATAAATTAATTTTGGATTATGATTGAAATCATCAGAAGCGAGATTCCATATTCAATGAGAATGTGATGTACAATGATAGGCTAACAATAATGTTGAATCTAGATCTCAGAGGATGCTCAGAGGATATTTTGACACTTAATGTGGGAATGAACTTGGGAGACAGTAACTCAAATAGAGGCAAGTCAAGTAAGCATTAAGTCTAAAACAATGTCAGAGTCTAGCCTACATTAGAAGCATAATCAGAATCTACATAAGTAAGAGGATGCGTTGGAGTCTTCAAAAAAGAGAAAAATCCTCGAAGGCTAGAAGATTCATGTATTAGAGGGAACTATCCTTTGAGTTGACTAGTGTTGGACCCACTAGGGTGTAAAATAGGTCAGAGGGGGGTGAATAACTCTTTTTTGAGTTCACTCAACAAATGCAAAAGAGCTGTAATCTCAACTTCTGAATTATCTTCTGAGTAATAATGTATTGTTGAGAATCCCCTATTCAAATTTAATAGCGTTTCTGATATAAAATGATTTGAACACAAATATAAAGCAGAGTATAAGAGAGTGCAAATAAATATTTTTATCCTGGTTCGGCCTCTGCCTAATCCAGTTCTTGGAATCTCTTTTCCAAGATTTAATCCACTAGTGACTTTTCTTCTGGTGAAAAGTAAACCCTTTACATAAGTTTAACTGAAGTTCCTTCCAACAGTCCTAGCCTTCAATGAGCTATACCAATACAGCAGTACTGTCCTCCTGTATCTAAGACTATGAGCTTTATCCTTTTGAGTACCTTCCTTAAAAGATTACTAAGCTCCCTCACACTAACCTACCCTTAGCTAGTGTTTTTAAAACTGAGATTTTAAATGATAAATGATGAGCTTCTGAACTTTGTCTCAGTCAACTCTATTACAAATAGTTGTGAATGAAAATTTTGCTAGAAGAAGATTGTAGTGAAGATTTGAGAATTTATCCACTCTTAATTGCTTTCAGTTGTTTCGGTAGAGTTCTTCAATGGTGGAAAACATCCTTTTGTAGAGGGAGAGAATGTTTTCGTTGATGAGATACCGTTGTTGAAATTCTTGCCATTGTCTCTCAATCTTATTCCCGTTAGAAATCCATTAGAGTGGCACGTCCAATTTTGTGATTTTGGGCCCACTTTGTACGGTAGATACATATCATATTTGCAGGAATGTTTTTGTTCCTGATTTCGCAAGAACTTTTATCATTTAGTATACAAAAGGATAAAGCGCTCCGCGGCATCAAATGCGAGGTCAGCTTTCTTGACTTTTAGCATCGAAAGATTATATTGACCTTTAAGAGTTTTCAGAGGGATTTCCTACAATGTTGACTCTTCTGGCTTCTATGTTCTTATAAGGTACCGTAGTCCTTCTGGAGTATCCTGATGCTTCTGAGACAACTTGTGCTTCTGAACTCGGAACTTACAAAATTTAAACTTATGACTTCAATATCTAACAATCTCCCTCATTTTATTAGTTTTGAGTGATTTTAAGCACAGGATGTACTTACTCCCTCATAATCTAAGGCCTATGTTTTGAGATGGATTTATCTTCTTTTAAGTTCTATCTTTTTCTCACAAGTAATAAAGAAGATAGTACAACGAAGATTTATACTCAGAACAGATGCAAAAACTTTTCATTAAGTTGTAAAAAATTACAAGTTTGAATTTTATTACAATGGTTTTTCTTTAAGAGCTAAGAATTCATCTTGAGTCTCCTCCTTTTGATCTATCTCCATGGCGCTTGAGGCTTGGTTGGAAATCATTTGCCTTTCTCAGATTCCCATGAAGCTGTGCTTATCTTCCTCCCTCCACTCAGTGCCAACAAGTTGAGCGACTATCTACTTCTCATTAAGCGCAAACCTCTAAATAACTTCTTGAATGACCTTAGCATTTTCTTAAAGAGGAGGGATAATCTATTGTATCAATCTTACAACTTTGTTGGGGACAGAAGGGAAGATGCTTTCAATGATAACTTGGAGGGTTTTTTATTCTAGATCCACTGAGTGTTAAGCCCATTTTCCAGATGTTGCAAGAACGGAAAAATCTCACTAGTATGTGAGTAGAAGGAGTGGAGAGATAGGCTACCAATTTGATTACTTAACTCATTGATGCTCTTCTGAAGGGCCACTGAAGTTCTTGCATTCCTTTCTACCATGATATCTCTAGCTTCAATGATGGTCTTAGTGAGGTCAGCAGCAGACTTCTTGAGTTGATCTTCAATGTCATCAACAGCCTCATTCTTCTGAGCAAAGGTGGTGTCAGTGACCATCTTGTGAGTATCCTCAACAATTTTAAGGATCTCAGACCTTAGCTCCCTCTTGGAGTCCGTAATAGCCTTGAGAGTTTTAGCCTTAAAGTCATTCATTTGCTTCAACATCTCATCAAGACTACTTTAGATCCTTCCTTGCTGCCACAGACATAGGAAATTCTGAGTCTTGAGCTCCATGACTTCTTCTTTTAACCCCATGGAGAATGTTGTTGAAGTATTCTTAATGGCACTCCCTAGAGTGGAAATTACATTCGCTATCTACCTTTGGGACTCTTCCTTTACCCCACAAACTTCATCGTGGATCATTTCAAGACCCGTTTCACCAATTTCCATCTTCTCGTTTAAGGCCACCAAGGCATCTCTGATATCGATATAATTATCTAGCCTTGTCTCCATAAGAGGCTCCAGATGTTAAATGAGCTTTGAGCGGATCTGACTGGGAAGAGAAATCTTGTCAGCCATCTCTATAATTATTTGAGCCCATTCTGTAAGGAGGGTAACACTCTGAGCAAGTTGGGGGTTGAAAGGGACTGATTCGATGTCCATAACAGAGTCATTGAGGCGAAGGGCCATTGTGAGGAGATCATCAAGGGTCTTCCTCATGTGATGGAGAGAGTTAAATGGAACTGCAACATATGCTTTTTCTTCCTCAGCTTGATCTTCTATCATCCATCCTCTACTACTAAGGGACTCATCTCCATCAATCCTTTGATTCCGAGGTCTAAGGATGAGAGTTAAGGTACTGGTGGGATCTACCAGAGCCCTCGGGATATAGGGAATATGTTGTTGCTGCTGATGAAGAGTTGGTAGCTGCTAGTAGGGAGAAGTTGATTGTTGCTGGTCGGGAGAAGTTTGCTTGAATTTGGCCTTAATCTCCTCTGTCCCTTCCGCTATCTGAAGATCATCATCCTCTTTCTCATTGACATCCTTCAGTAGAACTTCCTCATCCTTCTTCTTCTCCTCCTCTTCTTCATCATCCTCCTTCCTTATATCCTCTAGCCTTAAATTATGTTTGGCAAATACTGAATGGGCCATTTTCACAAATTCAGCAGCAGGATCTGATTCTGATGGCTTGACTCCCTATTCAACCACTATAGTCCTCTGGTCCTCTTCCTCTTGAAGAGCTGTAAGGAACGGATCTTCCTCAGGAACTTTCTCTTTCACTATAAAAAGTCCAGCATACTCTTCCTTTTTCTCAGCCTTTTCCTCCTTCTTGGCCTCAGCTTCCAGCCCCTTAACCACTTCTTAAGCAATAGTTATTATCACCATAAGAGGATCCTTGGTATTTGAAGTTGGAGACCCTCCTAGTGTAGACAAAACCTTCTTGGGTGTCTCAAGAGTGTCTTTGAAGAGATGAAAAGGATCAAAGACAACTTTCTGTTGATCCAAAGGGGGAGACTTAGGCTTCTCTTCCACCTTCTTCTCAAAAGTGAAGTTGGTTGGATTGGCTACAAGTGGAGTGGGAGCTTTGGGTACCAAGGGGAGAGCTCTAAGTGGTAATTCAAAGTTACTTGAAGTTCCCAGAAGCACTTGTCAATCCACTTCCTCTAAGTCATCCTCCTCTGTCTCAAAAGTGCTCTTCTCCTTCATCTTCTAGGTAAACTCCTCTAGGGCTGGAGTTTTCTTGGCCTCTGATAGGGCTCTCCCCTCAGCTTGAGCCACTGCAATTTTGATAACATCCCCTTTCTTTGATGCAGAGAAGACCTCAACCAAACTTTGATTGATGGCCTTGATCATGTCATCTTTATTAGGGTCATCATCTGGGATAACTATCTCACCATAGGTCTTGGCCTTCTTCTTCTTTCTCCCCTTCCCCTTCTCTTCCACCTTCCCCTCTTCTTTTTCTTCAACTTTCTCCTCCTTTTCCTCCACCTTGTCTTCCTTCTCTTCTACCTTTTCATGTTCTTCCTCATCATCACTAGAAATGACCATATTAGGGTTAAATTCTCCCCTCTTCCTCTTGGTCAGAATGTTGATAGGCTTCTTATCATCCTCATCCTCCTCCGATGAGGTCTCTCTCTCCACATACTTGAATTTGTTGAGAGAGAATCCAGGTGTTTGATCCTCTCAGCAACTTCTGGATTAATAATCTTGATCTCAGCATCAAGTGCCTTACTTCTAGCCACTTTCATCCTCTTAGCTTTAGGGATCTCTTCCTATTTCAACACAGGCTCCCTCTACCTCTTAGGGGAGACTTCCTCAACCCCTTTCGCTACTTTGCCCTTTTTGGTCACCCTCAACTCCTTCTCCCTCCTTTTCTTCATTAAATCCTTCTTCAGGGCCTCCTCCCTATCCCACTTTATTCCAAAATCTACCTTTTTATCAAATGTCTCCTTCACAATCTCACTCCTTAGTGAGTCATCTTCTTCTAAGCAATCCACACTCCATTCAGCCATAATCCCACTGATGAGACCACCAAGTGTGAACTTGTGGTGAAGCATGTGCTGCATGATGATAATGGGCCAGCTGATATTCTTCTTCTCCACTAAGTGCACTAAGATGCAGTGCTCATAGCCTGATACTGCGTTCGTGGAATTCATCTTTTGGAGAAGAAGATGAGCCATTGTGAACTACCAATACCTTGGTTCTTGAGGCATATGAGTGCTGATCTTCTCACCAAACCACCCTTCTGGTATGAAAGCCTTTCTATTGTAGCTCATGGAATCTTCACATCCCCTCCTATGAGCTAGACCTTCATCCTTCAGATTCAGTAGTTTTGTAAGAAGGTAGGGGTGATAGTGATCTCCTTGCCTTTCACTACAGTTTTGAGCTCTTCATCGCTCACTGTGCATCTTTTCAAGTTCTTGTAGTATTCAAGAACTACTGTTGTGATGGTTGGCTCCTTCAATTTAATATAGGTGTTAAAACGGTGGAATTCGATGGTTTCTCTGAAAGGACTGACTTGAACAAAGGATTCATCTCCCAGATATCATTGAGAGATGATGTTAGAGGGATTTAACCTGTATTGAAGAAGAATAAAGGTCTTTGAAGGGATTTGGATTACGACTTGTTCTTAAGGGTTAGGCTTTGAGGATCTTGATATTTAAGGAGCCATTAGGATGGGTTTGAAAGGTTTGGGAACTGAGATTAGGGTTTGAGAGAATTTGATTTTCAAAGAAGATTGAAAATTTTGGGTAAAAGTGTTTTGAAGATGAACAGTGTGATGTATTTATAGGAGAAGTTTCAGAGGGATAAAAGTGTAAAAAGCCATCATTAAATGTTGGACAGTTTTAGGATTTACCATTATAGCATTAAACAAGGTTTTAACTGATGGTAGAATTTGAATAGTTTAACCTAAAGATCCGGCTTGGGAAGCAGGTTACGGTTCCCGGGTTACTTCTTCTGAGTTGCTCTCATGATCTTTTTCCTTAGGATGACATATGCTCCTTCTGACTTAAGGTCTTCTTCTGGGCTCATAATCTTCTTCTGAGTGGAAGTGAAATCTTCTGAGTAATATTCACACAGGATTACTCATTCTAATTTCTCTTCTGAGAAATGTGAGTTGATCCTTGCTCAGAGGCTTAGCAAAGATATCTGCTCTTTGATCTTCAGTAGAGATATAAACCAACTTTACACCTTTCATAAGGATATGATCCCTTATAAAGTGATGTCTGATGTTAACGTGCTTCATTCTAGTGTGCTGAATAGGGTTCTTCGACAGATCAATTGCACTTTTGATGTCGCAATGAATCTCTATGCATTCATTCTTGATTCTGTAGTATTCTAGCTGTTGCTTGATCCAAAGAACTTGAGCGACACAGCTTTCAGCAGCTATGTATTCTACTTCTGTAGTAGATAATGCTACTGAGGTTTGTTTCTTGCTACACCAAGAGATAATGCAGTTTCCCAGAAAGTGACATCCTCCAGTAGTGCTCTTCCTTTCGGATTGATCTCTACCATAATCTGCTTCGGTGAATCCTTTTAGAGAGAAATCTCCATTATTTGGATACCATAATCCAGCTTCTATGGTTCCAAGAAAATATCTCAGAATTCTCTTTAATACACTGAGATGAGACTCTCTTGGATCACTTTGGCATCTTGCATAGTTGCAAACTGCATAGTGAATATCAGGCCTGCTTGCTGTGAGATATAACAAGGACCCAATTATTCCTCCGAAGAGCTTCTGATCAACCTTCTTTCCTTTTGAGTCCTCACTAAGTATGGTGTTTGAAGTCATAGGAGTTGACATCTCTCTTCCATCCTCCATTCCAAACTTCATCAGAATCTCTTTTGTGTACTTGGATTGGTTGATGAATATTCCATTTGAGCTTTGTTTGATCTGTAGGCCAAGGAAGAAAGTTAACTCCCCCATCATTGACATCTCATATTCATTCTTCATCTGAGAACTAAATTCTTTGCATAGTTTGTCATCTGTAGCTTCGAAGATGATGTCATCAACATATATCTGAACAAGAAGTATATCCTTGTTTATCCTTCTGATGAATAGAGTAGTGTCTGTCTTACATCTGATATATCCTTTTGAGATGAAAAAGCTTATTAATCTTTCATACCAAACTTTGGGAGCTTGCTTCAATCCATATAAGGCTTTCTTTAGTTTTAATACATGATTTAGGTATCTTGAATCTTCAAATCTAGGGGGTTGTTTCACATAGACTTCTTCTGAGATGACTCCACTCAGAAAGGCACTACATCCATTTGGTATAGTTTGAATCCCATATAAGATGCAAAAGCGCAGAGGATTCTTATTACCTCAAGTCTGGCTACTGGAGCGAATGTCTCGTCATAATCAATTCCTTCTTGTTTATTATATCCTTGAGCTACAAGTCTTGCCTTGTTTATGACTATGTTTCCTTCTTCATCGAGCTTATTTCTGAACACCCACTTAGTTTTAATGATGGACTTGCTCCTTGGTGCTGGAACCAAATCCCAAACATCGTTTCTGGTAAATTGATCAAGTTCTTATTACATTGCCATCATCCAGCTTTCATCATGCTCTACATCTTCAAACTTCTTTAGTTCAATGATTGAGACGAATGTCGGATGACTTGTCATTCTACTGAGCTATCCTTTGGTAAGTACATGATTTTGAGGTGTATCGAGGATAAGTCTCTCTGGATGATCTTTCTCGATCCTTATCTCCTTGGGTAGGTCCTGATGAAAATGATCTTCTTTCGCTTCTGGAGCTTGATCTTCGCCTCCTTGATCTGAGAATTTGATCTCAGATGGTTCATCCTTTGTTAATGATTCTCTTTGGATTTGTTCAAAGGATAATTTTTGTGAGACTGAGTCTCCATCTTCCTTTGACCCATTTCTTCTTCCCACATGGTTAGTCTTATCGAAATCTACATGTATTGACTCTTCTAGAGTTGCTGTTCTTTTAACAAAGACTCTATAAGCTTTGCTATGTGTTGAGTAGCCAAGAAAAATTGCTTCATCAGATTTAGGATCAAATTTTCGTAGTTGTTCTTTATTTTTAAGCACAAAACATTTATATTCGAATGCTTTAAAGTACCCAATCTTTGGTTTTCTACCTTTCCAGATCTCATAGGGGGTTTTATCAATTACTGATATAATATTTACCCTATTTAGTATGTAACATGTTGTGTTAACTGCTTCTGCCCAAAAATATTTAGGTAAGTTGTTGTTATTGAGCATGGATCTGGCTATTTCAACTATGATTCTGTTCTTTCTCTCAACAACCCCATTCTGTTGGGGAGTGTGAGGAACAGAGAAGCTGTGCTCAATGCCTCTGGCATCATAGAATCCAGCAAAAAGCTTATTTTCGAATTCTCTGCCATGATCACTTCTGATTTTGGAAAGTTGAACACTTTATTCAACTTCTATTCTATTGCACAATCTGGAGAAACCTTCATAGGCTTCATCTATGCTACCGAGCAAGACAACCCACGTCTACCTGGAATAGTCATCCACTATTACCATGGTATATCTGTTTCCACCCATGCTCATTGGCAGAACAGGGCCAAAAAGATCTATATGAACCAATTCTAGGACTCTTTTTGAGGAAAAATCATATTTAGATTTAAAGCTCTTTTTAAATTGTTTTCATATTGACATGCATTGCACAGATGATCATTTTCAAAGTTTAAACTTGGTAATCCTTCAACAAGTTTCTGTTTGACTAATTTGGTCAGAAGATTCATGTTAGCATATCCCAATCTTCTGTGCCATAGCCATGACTCTTCTTCTTCAGACATCAGACATATGTCTCTTTTAGATTTATCATTTAAGTTGATTATAAAGACATTATTAACTTTAGGTGCATGAAGAAGAGTTTGATTTGTCTTACAGTCCATGATAGAGTATCCTTTTGAGTCAAAGATGACTTTTCTTCCTTGATCACATAGTTGTGCTACACTTAGAAGGTTGAATTTCAGTCCATCTACAAGGGAGACTTCTTCTATCTTGATTTCAGATCCAATGGTTCCTTTTCCAATTATCTTTCCTTTCTTGTTATCTCCAAAGCTTACATTCCCATATCTTTTGAATTCTAATGAGATGAATGATATCTCATTTCCAATTATATGTCTTGAGCATCCACTGTCTACATACCAAATTTGTTGACCCTCTATGGACCTAAGACTTACTTGTAATAGAAGATGGTTAGAATCTTCGAACCTAGTTTCCCTTAGGTTCGGGTGCATCATAAATTAAATTAGGCCAGTCATAAGTATCATAAAAGCCATTTTTAAATCTACAAATAGCAGTAGTAAGGTTTTTCTTTCCACAAAAATTACAGAAGGTCTTTACTGCTTCTCTTGCCATTTCTCTCTATAGGATTCTGGGAGATGGACATAGATCAAATGGTTCTTGAATTTGTTATCTCTGGGGTATTATTCTTCTTCTGGTATGAGGATTTCTTTTAGTCCTCTTTTAATAGCCCCCTTTCTGATGACTGCTCTCGCTATACTTATATCCATATTCCTTATAACTCCTTTGCATGGAGATTGAGTCTTCACCATGATACATCCTTTGTGGAGGATTTTACTTCTGAGGGATGCTTATCTTCTGAGGATGCTTCTTCTTCTGATGATGATCTTTCTTTTAAGGAATCTCCTTCTTCTGAGGATCCACTTTGCCAGGTAAGGTTATCTTTCCTGATAGATGACCTTCAACCATCATTACTCTTCTGCTAAGGTCAGTTGCATTAACCCCTACCAAAACTAATTCCTTCTTGAGTTTCTCAACCTTAGCTTCAAGCTCTCCTTGCTTCTTATAGATTAATTTGGTAGTGTTGTCTCTTACTCTATCACGGATACAAAAGTCTTCTAAATCTTCCCCTAGAAGCTTCTTGTGTTTCTTGTTCTTTTTAACCTGCTTATAAATCTGCGCAAGTACATTCATAGTTTTATCAGGAATATTGAATTTAGAGTTTACCTTATCATTTTCTTGAGATTTCCCTTTTGAGGAGTGACTTGAGGATGAGACCCTTTCTATGTTGTTGTGTCATGATTCCACCGTTGGATACATGTCATCTGCAGCCATGAAGTATATTTGTGCCACTTCTTCATTTTCTGAAGATTCTACTGTGATTTCATTCTCACTATCGCTCCATGTTACCACCATAGCCTTCTTTCCTTTGTCCTTTCTGAGCTTCGGATAGCTGGACTTGATGTGTCCTTCCTGGTGACATTCGAAGTAAGTTATGGGTTTTTTATTCTCACCTCTAAGCTTTTCTTCAGATCCTCTGAATTTACTTTTCTAGAAGTCCTTCTGAGGGAAACTTCCTCTCTTTTGGAATCTTTGAGGCATCTTAGAGCTTTTCTTCATGAATCTCTTGAATTTTCTGGCTAACATTTCCATCTCCTCATCATCTTCTGAGGAGCTATCTACAGGCTTCCGCCTTGAGAATGATGGTTTTCTTTCCTTCTGCCTTAGCTTTGTCTTTTTTTGGAAGGTATGCATAGAGATTTCATGAGTAATTAATGATCCAATTAGCTCATCATACATATAGGTAGTGAGATCCTAAGCCTCTTCTATAGCAGTCTTCTTAGCTTGCCACTTCTCGATCAAGCTTCTGAGGATCTTCTTTACTTGCTCTTCCTCTGAGAAGTTCTTCCCCAGTCTTTTTAGCTCATTGACAATATTGGTGAACCTAGCATTCATGTTTGAGATAGATTCATTGTCTTCCATCTCAAACAGCTCATATAGACGGAGGTTCTAATTGATCTTGGATTCCTTGACCTTGTCTGTTCCTTCATAGGTCACCTCAAGCTTCTTCCAGATCTTTTTAGCACTCTCGCATCCTAAGATCTTGTTGTATTCTGCAGCATCTAAAGTGCAATGTAGAAAGTTTATAGCTGCTGCATTACTTTGCAGTTTCTTCACATCAGAGTCATTAAATTCACTCTCAAGCTTAAGAGAGACAACCCCATTAGATGTAGGAATGTAAGGACCATTGGCTATAGCGAGCCAGACATACATATCCTGAGACTATATGAAATTTTTTCCAGAATTTATAATTCTGTCTAAAGAACAGTGGGGGTCTGGATACAGATAGCCCTTCTGGGAGAATTTGTGTGGTCATGTTACCAGGCAGATGTTTTTTAAGCTATTTTCAGCCATGATGATCGTCAACTCTAGATTTGTTAAATCTGTTTTACTTTGAGTTTTGCTCTGATACCAATTGTTGGACCTAGTAGAGTGTAAAAGATGTCAGAGGGGGTGTGAATGACTCTTTTTTGAGTTCACTCAACAGATGCAGAAGAGCTGTAATCTCAGCTTCTGAATGATCTTCGAAGTAACAATGTGTTGCTCAGAATCCCCTATTTAAATTTAATAGTGTTTATAATATAAAATGATTCGAACAAAAATATAAAGTAGAGTATAAGAGAGTGCAAATAGATATTTTTATCCTGGTTTGACTTCTGGTTAATCCAGTCATTAAAATCTCTTTTCCAAGATTTAATCCACTAGTGACTTTTCTTCTGGTGAAAAGTAAACCCTTTACACAGTTTTTGACTGAAGTTCCTTCAAACAGTCCTAGCCTTCAATGAGCTATATCAATACAGCAGTACCGTCCTCTTGTATCTAAGGTTTTGAGCTTTATCCTTTTGAGTACCTTCCTTAAAAGATTACTAAGGTCCCTCACACTAACTTACCCTTAGCTAGTGTTTTTATAACTGTCATTTTAAATGACAAATGATGAGCTTTTGAACTTTGTTTCAGTCAACTCGATTACAAAAAATTATGAATGAAAAGTTTGCCAGAAGAAGATTGCAGTGAAGATTTGAGAATTTATTCACTCCTAATTGCTTTCAATTATTTCAGCAGCCTTCTTCAATGGTGGAAAACATACTTTTATAGAGGGAGAGAATGTTTCTGTTGATAAGAGATCATTTTTGAAATTCTTGCCGTTGTCTCTCAATCTTGTTCCCCTTAGAAATCCATTAGAGTGGCACGTCCAATTTTGATCCGCACCATGCTTTGTCAGGTTGTGATTTTGGGACCCACTTTGTACGAAAGATACATATCGGATTTGCAGGAATGTTTTTGTTCCTGATTTCACAAAAACTTTTGTCTTTTAGTATATAGAAGGATAGAGTGTACGGTGGTATTAAATGTGATCAGCTTTCTTGACTTTTAGCGCCGAAAGACTATGTTGACCTTTAAGAGTCTTCAGAGGGGTTTCTTGCAATGTTGAGTCTTCTGCCTTCTATGTTCTTCTGAGGTACCGTAGTCCTTTTGGAGTATCCTGATGCTTCTGAGATAACTTGTGCTTCTGAACTCAGAACTTACAAAACTTAAACTTATGACTTCAGAATCCAACAACTAGTTTAAGTAAAAATTAAATGCGAGAAATTAATTTCAAATTATTTGTTAGCAAATCTAAAGGCATCACGTGAGTCAACTTTACCATGCATTTGCATTTAATTAAGTTGTCAAAAAGGTATAATATCTAAAAAAAGGACAAGCTAATGTTGACTACAAGGAGACAAAGACACATTTTCTCTCGTTGCACCAAACAACGTGCCACTATGGGGACCATTTTGCTAGCAGCTTCGTAAGAGAGCCATTCTCCTATTTTTAAATGGATAATCAACTAAATTTAAATAGCCTAATTAAAGCAAATCTGTTCTTAGGCTCCTTAGTGAAAAGGCTTGATTCTTAGAGTGACAACAGGAAGAATTAAGCTACAGTCCAAGAACAACAGGAAAGAATCAAATCTATAAATAGGAGAAAAGTTACAGCAGAGGTACTTGGTGAAGTTTTATTCAAATTCAAGATCATTCAAGCTATCTCAAAATGTTGTCAAACTTCACTTTCAAGCATTAAGCAAACAATCATTCAAATCTTTTGTAAAAGAGTCTTAATGAAACAAAGTTCAGAAGCTTAAAATCTTTAAATCACATTTTTGTAAACACTAGCTCTGTTGTTGAGTTAGTGTGGGCGTTTTAGATACATTAAGGATGAGGCTTATTGTATTGGTAAAGCTCAGAACCTAAAAACAGCAAGGAGGTTACTTTTATTTTGGTAAAGCTCATTTGGGATTGTTGGACGGTAGGTCAATCTAAAATTAACCTTGTAGCGGTTTTTTCTCCACCCATTGAAAGAGTATCACTGGTGAATTAAATCATAGATAGAGATTCTAAGGACTAGATTAGGCAGAGGCTGAATCAGTATAAAAATTTTGTGTTAGCAAGCAACTTCTAAACTATTTACTTGTCATTAACTATTGCACTTAAAAATTGACTATTTTTTAAACTATTGAAGATCAGAGACTGCGTCACAGAATAAACACTAGTAAATCTGAAACCAATGTTATATATGTAGAGTCTACATCTTAGGCTAATTAATAAACTTCTGCAATAGCCTCAGAAGTTTGTGAAAACTCTCGAAAAAGAGCAACCCCCCCCCCCCCCCGACATATAAAACACCCTTACTAGGTACAACAATTAGAATTAAACAACTCTAAATTTGATGCTGAGAGCAAGGAATTTGCACTGATGAAGTTTATGAAAACGAAGATTAGTTAAAATAGTTCCAAAGTAGTTTAAGAGTAGGATCGCCAAAACTAAGACACTCTTCACATACTCTTATACCCTATATTTAAAAAGCCGGCGTCTAGGTAAGATTTTTTGGAACACCATCACGATTTTATATAATCAAGCGGTCAAGATTAATAGTATTACGAAAATCCAGAAAAGTGCTGAAAAAGACAGAAAAGTGTCACCACAGCTCAAGTTTGTGTAGCCAAAGCCTAGAAAAGTATCACCAAAGCCTAGAAAAATGTTTCTACATGAATTTTTAATCTTATTATATGAACATTTATGTGTTAGTTAAAATTTTTATTCTAATTCATTAGTAAAAATTAAAAATTTTAGAATATTAATCTGCTTAGTCCCCGCTTAAGTTCCGCCTAGGCACCTGGAGGCTCTAGCTTTCGACTAGCGCCTAGTGCCTATTAAAATACTGCTTATGCCAACACACACACTATCCACTTTCTTAGGATTGGAAAATGTGTCTTATGCCAGATTAATTGAAAGTCTAAATTATGTCATGGTTTGAATTATGCCGGATATTGCTCAAGTAGTGGAAGTTCTTAGTCGGTACGTATGGTAAGCAGTCAAATGGATCCTCAAATGTATATGAGGTACTATAAATAAAGTTCTTGATTCCAAAGTGGAGATATGACAATAACATTCCATGTGATTGCTAACTTGCCATGTCGTAGCACCGTGAGAAATGTTTGTACTTTATAAGGAATTGCCTTAACAAAAAATAGATGCTCAGTTTACAATTGAAGCATAATATGTCATTGTCATAGAAGCTAGCGAGAAAGATGATTTGGTTTCATAGTTTCTTGCCAGAAATAGGCAATAAAACAAAATAATATTTTTTATTCGAACCATCAAATAGAAAACTCTAAAGTGATATTTATTTCGCGGAATGACAATTCCATTGAATAAAAAAAAAGGAACGAAAGAATGTGATATGTACTGAATTATTTATATTAGATCTATCATAGTTATTCCTAACTATGCTAAGTCTCACGAAATAGTTATTCCACCAAAGGTGGAAGAAAGAATAACTATATAATGAATCTAATACATACATGTTTCACGTATTATTCATTCATTTTTATTTTCCTTTAATCAATAATTTCACATGGTAGGGTGATGTGTTAGAAAAGTTTTGAAACTTCAAAATAATAAATAACCGTTCAAACAATAACAAAAAGATTAAAATGTTTTAATTTTGTTTCTCTTTGCTTATTTTCCAATCCAAATGAAGTAGTTACTTTTCAATTGTCAACATGCCGATTTGGAATGGAAGAAACAGACGGAATAGATGGAGGCTATGGCTACAACCTTTAACCAATCTAATTACATTATAATCCTTTTCGTGATTTTCAAATATAGGCTTAGGTACTCTATTTATATGACCAACAAACGGCTAATAATTGTTTAGTATACTAAGTTTAAACTAATTATCAAATACATTATTATTTTAAACTTAGTATACTTTAAGATAAAAATTTATCAACCTTTTTAAAATCCTGGCATTTGTCTTCATACGAATTGGTCATCATATTTTCCTCTCAAAGTGGAGCAATTAAGAAGGTGATGATCTTGAGTTTGATTCTCAGTTTTCTCATAAAAGAAACTTATAATTTTTGTTACTAAAAAAATAATCTTTTAAAAAATCTAAATTATAAACATATATTTAGAAAACCGTAATAAAAAGCGTACTAGAATTAAAAAGATTGTAAGTGTATTAGAATTGAAACGGTTTGTTAACCTTTCAACACCACATTTCTTATATTAGAATTAGGAAGTGCATGCAATATATATAGCAATGGTATAAATATGAATCAAATTTTAAATTTATGAATTGTTTACCAAAATTTTTCTATGAAAGGTACTAATATTAATATATCATATACTTTTTAGTTTTAATATTTTAAATTATTGTTCTACTTTTATGGATTTGACCTTAAAGTTTGAAGTTCTTAACATTATCAAGTAAACGAGAAAAGAAATAAGAAATGTTAATGGAAGTTCAACCATGAGTAACACATTTTGTTTTCCATAGAAAAATGCAAAACAAAAAAAGTAAAATCAGAATTTTTTGTTTAGATGATAAAATTGCCCTTTTTCACCGCCATTAACACCCATTGTTTCAAAAATATCCGCCTATCCGCTATTCACCGCCCGATTACATCTATCGTTTAAACCTCACCGAATGGTGCCTAAGTCCTGCCTAGACCCTTGATTTTTTTTAAAAAGCTTCCGGAGGAACAATGTGTTTCTCCATCGGAAAAAAAGTTAGAAAGAGTGAAAATTTCGGGGCGAACGTCTCAACTAGGTTGATGCGTTCGCTTGCCTACAAAACACCCAATCCTCTTTTATCAAAAAGAGCGCGTCACAAAAAGTGAATCGCCTAAAAAAATACAAAGTTTAAATACAAAGTAAACTCGGATCGATTAATTCCCGCTTAGATTCTCTGAAGGCTCTGATCGTCAGACTAGCGCCTAGCGCTTTTTAAAATGCTGCTAGCACCTTATGATCCTCCACTTTCATCACTTTAGCCTTCACCACCTTCTGCATCTCTACCTCTATCACCACTTCCACTTCTTTCGTTTCTTTCGTTTCTTTCGTTACCACCTTTATTATTTCTTCACCAATACCACCATCACCTTTATTGCTTCAGTTGCGAAGGGAGGGTGGTACAAGTAGAATCGATGATCTTTCGACTACCCATAACCTCATACATATATAACACTCTCCCAATATTTTTCTATATTATGTCTCACCAGTTCTATTAATTTTTCCCTTTCACTAAATTTCATGACCTTCGCGCACTATTTATCAATTTTCAATTCTTTATAGAAAATAGATATGAAACTGAAAAATTTATGAAACTAATTAAACAAGTCATCAAACTAAAAAAAATTCTTAATAATAGAAAAGGTATTATATTAAATGTTGAGAAAAGCAAGATATATAAATTGGTAAATTCTTATATAAATAAGGCTAGATTCTCTAGAGTTGCCAGCATTGATTGGATTGAGGTAAACAAATGAAAATTCTAGGCAAAATATTACGGGTTAGAAAACTACATTAAAGCTGCCACGATACCCTCTTAAAATCAATTTTCTTGACTTTTAAGGAATTATCGTCGGTTTAAAAGAATTATAATTATTTTTGGTACGCCTTTCTAGTTTTACTTTTAGCCAATTCTTTATCCCTTTTGGCTTTGATCGTATTTTGTGTCCATTTATCAATCTCTTACATGCCTCGGCTATTTTAGCTATAACTATTAAGATTTAAAACACTTTCACTAATTTATTTACAAGCTAATTTAAAATACCAAAAAGCTCTTAAAAGCAGCAATGTCAGAACATTATAACAAAATTCTAATACTATGTATACGTATGTCTAATTCACTAAAAAAAATAGCTCTTAAGCTTCAAGTAATGAACAATGATGCTCAAGCTTCAAGTAATGTGATAAATTTTGTAGTATTCGAAAAGAGAACTTAAGTCCACAAAATAAAACTACGAAAGATGCTGATATATTTTTAAGAATGCTGTAAATTAAGCTTTTGAAGTTTGTTTTGAACCTTATCATTTGCATGAAGCGAAAGATTAGTTTTAACTACAAAAATAAAGAAGGTTCATTATAAGCCGGATCAAACTAATTGCTTATAAAAAAAGTATAAAAGAAAAAATTAAGTTCAAAATTAGAGACAAAGGTTTGAAAATACTTATAAGACTCATACTCAAAAACATGTTTATTTTTAATACTGAAACTTGAATTAAAAACTGAATGGATGATTGATTTTCAAAGAGTTTAATCATATTGATTTCTGCTATTAATAGTTTGGTGTTCAAAATTAGAATTGTTATTATTTGAAATGGTTACAAACACAATCCATAACATTTACATTTTAAATATAACTACTGATACAGAGCTATGGTTTAATTATCCTTTTTATGTTATTTCGGATAGTTTTAGGATGTTACATGTAATTCAAGTTTTGTTTCTCAAACAACTGTAAGCAGCAATTTTATAATTGTAACTGAACAGATTTAAGAATAATGTTTGACGCCAAAATACAAGAATGTTGTTGAAGAAAACAGTTACGGTTGTAAAAAAGGCACAAGGATGGAAGGGTAAAATTTCCTCTTGTATTGTATCCCATCTTTGTTGTAGAGAATCATTAACACAGCCCAATTTACAAACCTAATGTTAGCAATATGTATTTGTTTCTCTTTTCTTCTAGTGATCTCTATCATTGACTCTCCAATCATTGATTAACTCGCAACTAATCTAGTCAAACCAACTTTCAAATAATCTCACAAGTAACCTTATATTACAATTTTAGCTTTAATGAGTATGGTTGGGTCAGTACCAACAAGGCATAAAAATGGTTAGATACGAACAGCATGTATTAGTGACAACGTTAAGCCTTTAAATTGCACATTGCCATGAATCACAAGTTGACTTTTTCAAGTGGCTCGTGGACGATTCAGTCTGCCTGAGCTCACATAAGTCCGAAATATACATGGATTTTAACCAAATACTTACATTTGGATGGTTCTCTCACAAATCCCTTTCCGTGGAAAGCATATCATTTTTTTAAGGCCAAATACATCATTTCCCCCCTCAACTTGGCTTTAAAAACCGGATGTCACCATCAACTTTCAAAATGACTAGTTACCTCCCTCAACTTGGCAAAAAGGACCAGTTACCCTCCTTAACTTAACAAAAATGCACCAGTTAGCCACCTCAATTCCACATGTCAGAATCTAGTTAGTTTGAACCAGAAGTTGACACGTGGCATTGAGGGGGGTAATTGGTCTTTTTTACCAAGTTGAGGGGGGTAATTAGTCCTTTTTGCCAAGTTAAGGGGGATAATTGATCCTTTTTCCCATGTTGAGGGGGGTGATTGGTCCTTTTGAAAGTTAAAGGTGGCATCCGGCTTTCTGAGCCAACTTCAGGGGAGAAATGATGTATTTGGACTTTTTTTAAGTATTAAGTTATTTTCTAGGTTGAATGCATGAAGCTGTTAGACCTCGTGGGCTTCACTGTCTGCCCAGCCTGACAAGCTTGTAATGTATTGGTAGAAATGAGAAATGATTTTTTGAATTTCTTTCGGTTCGGCCCGAACCCATTAAACTCGCTAAATATACATTAAACTCACATTGAGCGGCTAGGTCCGCCATTCTTCATATAATAAATGTGCTTTTATGTAAGAATTTAATATAATATTATTCTTATAACAAATATATATATATATATATACATATATATATATATGTATGTATGTATAT
>CATIWQ010069179.1:0-10552 GCA_949673415.1 Euphorbia schlechtendalii | reverse complement strand
AAATATTTGTAGTTGATCTTCCTGAGCACCCTCTTTCTCCTGAAATGGCTATCTTTTACATTAAGCAGGACACACAAAAACATCCATTACTACCTTATTTGAAGTCAGGTTTCTATTTTCCCCTGAATGTCATCTTTCTCAATATATACACTTTAGGAGTAGTCAGTTTGAGCTTTTGTGGTTTCTTTACCATACATCTAAGAGTGTATGCGTATATAATATATAGGATAAATTTCAAAAAAGTACATTGTGGTTTAGGCCATTTTCAAAATGGAGCTTGTGATATTTCGGGCCTCAACAGAAGGTATGAGGTTTCAAATCGTTAGCAAAACAAGGAATTTTTCTTAACATGATAACGTGGGGAGGGGTATTTTTGGAAAATATAAATTCTATTCATCTCCTTCTTCCCAAACCATTGATAATGCCCATTTGAACCATAAAAAAATTGTGAAAATTATAGTGACTGGCGGATTTTTGTAATAATGCTCATCTAAACCACAAATTAAAAACGATTTCGGCACCTTTCTTATTAAACATAAGGAAGCCTCAAAAGTGATAAATATTTTCAATTTTTGATTACCTGGTTTGACAGTGAAATTTTTGGGAGGCTTATGATGAGAAGTATAGAAATCCTTTCTATTCTTTCTATTCTTCAAAATTAAAAAGAGTACTATAGCTACAGTTAGTAGTGCTCCGATGAATACCCTACCAATTACTGCTTTCATTGTTTGACTGTCATTTCCATCTTCGCTTGCGGCGTTGCTGGTGTTGTTCGTTGAGGAACGAGAAGTTGAACTAGACGATGAGCCAGAAGAGCCAAATTTTAGCAACGATCTTGGAGTATTGTCTAGGCTTGATGTTATTGGGGGCGAAGGGACTTGATATTCCTTTGACAGGGTTGGAGAATTTACTATGACAGAATTAGGCGGTGGAGGAACGAATTCAACCGACAGTGTTGATGTTGGTCGAGGCTTGAGGGGAAGGAGGTGATTCACCAAACGCGGGGCGGCGACGTGTTCTTCGAAGTTGAATTAAGGGGTGGATCTGATTTAAAAGTTGGTTGTGATGGTGAATTTTGTTGTGGAGATGATGGCCGGTGAGGCTGGAGAAGGCTCTGGTTTCTTTGATGAGGGCTCGAGCAGGGGTATCAGTTTCGTTGGTGAGCGCTAAGCAAGACATAGTGAAGAGGAATTGGTAGAAATGAATGCGTATCCATGGTGGTTTAGATCCAAGATTGTGAAATTAGGGTATGAGAAGGGGAAGAAAGAGATGAAAAAAATTTATATTTTCCAAAAATACCCCTTGCCACGTTATCAAAAGTAACGGTGTTAACAAAAATTCCTTGTTTTGCTAACGGTTTGAAACCTCAGACCCCCTTTTGAGACCCGAAATATCACAAACCCTATTTTGAAAAATGCCTAAACCACAATGTACTTTTTTGAAACTTACCTTAATATATATTACATATACATGGCCTAATGCATTGGTAGGCATCCAAATTTATCCCAAAAAACCTGCTGCCCCTCTGAACTTTCAAATTGACCCTGTAGCCCCCTTAATTTTAAAAGGCACCACTTTGCTCCTGAGTGCCACGTGGCAGCTTTTAATTGGAGAGAGAAAAATCAAAAAAATGATATATGTGAAAAGTCAAACCAACAAGAAGCTGACACTTGGCGCTCAGGAGCAAAGTGGTGCATTTTTGAAAATTGAGGGGGCTACAGAGTCACTTCTAAAATTTCAGGGGGTAACAGGTTTTGTGGGAAAAGTTTAGATGCCTACTGATGTATTAACCCTGTATACATCATCCTTTCATATAAGAGTGTGTGCTTTGCGATACATTTAAGTGAGTCTCATATTGTTTAAAAGATATGTAACTATATTTAGTTATGGTTGAATAGTTAGCTTTCGGGTGCCTGGAAGGATATCAACTCAATGTTCCTTGTTGGATCCAATCAGTGGAGAATTAACGGTAGAAAGATCCGGAGTTCCCATTAGCTCCATTGAGATAGAATTGCGGGAATCTCCTTAAACAATTATTGGAGAGTTATCAGATTTATATAAATAGGGTTTACATGGCTAAGTACAATATAGTCCCTATACAATATATTTACAATAAATACATATATACTAACATCCCTCCTCAAGTTGAGTCGGGTTGGAAACCACGGCCAACTTATCTCGTAATAATCCAAACGTGTGCTTGACAGTAGCTTTGTGAAAACATCTGCGATCTAATCGTTAGTGTAAATGTACCTAACAAACAATACAGTATAGTTCCTATACAATATATTTACAATAAATACATACTAACATCCCCCCTCAAGTTGAGTCGGGTTGGAAACCACGACCAACTTATCTCGTAATAATCCAAACCGTGTGCTTGACAGTGGCTTTGTGAAAACATCCGCGATCTGATCGTCAGTGGAAATGTACCTAACAAACAAATCCTTTGCAGCTACCTTTTCCTGAACGAAATGAAAATCAAGTTCGAGGTGTTTAGGTTATGGAAAATTGGATTTACTGTCAAGTAGGTGGCACTAAGATTGTCACACCAAATAGTAAGCGGAGAATGGTGTGGAAGATAAAGTTCTTTTAGTAGCATATGTAACCATGACAATTCAGAGGTTGTCATCTCAAGTACTCTATATTCCACCTTGGTTGAGGAGCGTGAAACGGTGCATTGTTTACAGGAAGCCCAAGAAATGACATTAGTACCATGAAAAATGTCAAAGCCTGTTGTTGAGCATCTATCATTCGGATCCCTGGCCCAGTCCGAATCAGAGTAGCCATTTAATTGTAGTTGATTTTGTTGTGTGTACCTTAAGCCATGAGTAAGCGTTGATTGTAGGTATCTTAAGATTCTCTTCAAGGCTTTTCAATGTTGAAGAGTAGGGTGATGCATAAATTGTGCAACTTTGTGCACCGAGTAAGCAATATCCGGTCTAGTAATTGTTAAGTATTGTAGTCCCCCTACAAGTTGACGGTATAGAATCTCATTTTCAAAAGCATGGCCAGCTAAGGATAAGCTTGCCGCACTACTTGTTGGGGTCAAAATTCCTTCGTAATCCAGCATTGATGCCTTGCTTAGGATGTCTCGGATATATTTATGCTGATTAAGAGCAAGGAGACCGGCTTTGCGATGAAATTCAATTCTCAGAAAATAAGAGACTGGGCCAAGATTTTTAATAGCGAATTGAGATTGCAAAAATGTAATTACCTCCTTTTCTGCCATTGTGTCACTACTAATGATCAAAATATCATCAACATAAAGTAGGCAGAACATCACAATAGCTCCACGACGCATGAAATAAAGTGAGACATCCGCCTTTAAGGCCGTGAACCCATATTCAATTAGTACTTGGGTTAGCCGATGGTGCCACATCCTAGGTGATTGTTTGAGACCATACAACGATTTGATTAGTTGACAGATATGATGTGGTCGAGACTTATCCACAAATCCTGATGGTTGCACCATATAGACTGGTTCATCTAGATTCCCCTGAAGAAATGCATTTGATATATCAAGATGGGTGATAGAGCAGTTGAAAGAGACTGCAAGCAATAATAAGAGACAAATGGTTACAGGTTTAATAACTGGACTAAAGGTGTCGTGAAAATCAATACCAGGACGTTGATGAAATCCCTTTGCAACCAAGCGAGCTTCACTAGTTGAACGTACACGGTTGGTAATGTGGTAGGTCCTGGATATGTAGACAAAGCAATAGATTCACCAACCTCCGTAAATGAGAACACCTGCTTATAAAAAATGACATGACGTGAGATGTAGAATTTTTTAGAGACAATATCATAATAACGATATCCTTTATGACTTTTGCTATAACCTAAGAAAACACACTTACGAGAATGATAGTTAAGTTTGCGAGACGAGTATGAACGGAGCCATGGGTAGCACAAGAAACTAAATACACGAAGAAATAAATAATCAGGGTGCACTCGAAACAGTTTGAAATAAGGAGACAAATCACAAGATGGATTTAAAGGCATACGATTGATAAGATACAAAGTTGTTTCAAATGCATATGTCCAAAATTTCATGGGTAAAGAGGCACGATGCAAAAGTGATACCTGTTTCAATAATGTGTCTATGTTTTCGTTCAACCGCCCCATTTTGTTCTAGCGTATGTGGGCACGACATACAATGTTGAATACCGTTGGTGAGTAGGTAATTTTTCATTGCAACAAACTCACCCCCACCATCAGAATGAAATATCTTAATAGGGCGGCCAAAATATTTTTCAACAACCGAACGGAACTTAATAAATGTGCTCAATACTTCAGATTTGTATCTCAAAAAATAGATCCAACAATATTTACTAAACGAATAATAAAAGATGACATAATAAGAATAACCATCCATGGATTCAATAGGGGAAGGTCCCCACACATAAGAACAAATTAATTCTAAAGGTTCAGAAGCAACAGACTCATATAAAATGAAAAGAGAGTTTATGACTCTTACTAACACCACAACTAGAGCATAAATCATGCAACGACTGCTTATTGGAAAAACAAAATTAATATGATGACTATTTAGAAGACAGCGTACGACTGGTGTAGACGGGTGACCAAGCCTCTCATGCCACGTAGAAAAGGAGGTGAGATGATTGCGGATAGGATTGTTGGTGCCAGATGGAAGTGCATAGAGTCCATTCTTATTCGGGCCTCGAAGAATCACATGTTTCGAAATCAGGTCCTTCACAATGAAAAATTTGTCAAAGAATTCAATAGAGACATCATTAGAGTTAGTAAGTGCACTAATCGAAATAAGATTAGCATTTGACTCAGGAACATGAAGAACACGATAAATTTAAAGACTTATCACGTAAAGGAATAAATGAAGACCCAATATTTTTAATTACAAGAGTGGAGCCATTACCTAGATGCACTTCCTTTGGTCTAGAATACTCAGAATGCAAGTTTAGTTGTCCCAAATCAAAAGCGAGGTGATGGGCCGCTCCGCTATCCATGATCTAGTGAGAGTTCGAGGGTGCGATTGTGGTGTGATTAGAAGTGGCTTTGATTGGAGGACGGTGGTTGGTGCTTCCAGGTGACGGGCATTGCCTCGAAACATGTCTAAAGCCTTGACAATTATGACATTTAACGCTACTAATGTTAATAGGTGTTGACTGAGTAAATTGTGTAAAATGAGAACTCGAATGTGAGTTCTGTCCAGAAAACGGAGGCTGACCAGCTTGATTGTGGTATTGCGATCGCCTTTGTTGAGATTCCGGAGACTAGTGGTATTGTCCCCTATTGCAGCCTCGCCCTCTGCTCCCACTACTTGGCGGTTTGATTGTGTAGTGAGTAGTGGGTGTGTTTAGATCATCAACTAATAGCTTTTTGTGTTTGAGATGTCTTTCTTTGGTCATTAAGACTCCAAGTAAATTTGCAAATGAAATAGTTTTCGTTCAAAAGATTCTACACACATCACAGAATGGTCCTCGGAAGCCATCTAATAGAGAGTCTACTAAATCATCCTCTGAAACAGAATGTTGTAAAGAGGCTAATTGATCCGATATAAGTTTGGCCCTGTGCATATATTCACTGACAGTTTCAATGTTTGATTTCACAAGTGCTTTTAATTGTTGTTTTAACTCACGAGCTTGCGACTTAGATCCCGAAGCATAGGCCTGTTCTAGTCGAGTCCAAGCATCACGGGCAGTACATACACAGATAACTTGAGGAGGTAACGATGGCGAAATTGAATTGAATAACCAGGATAATACTTGTTAGTCTTGATGAAACCACGTAGCACATGCTGGATTAGGGACTCCATTCTCGAGTGTTTCAGCCGGAACAAATCCTTTTCCATCAATATGATTGAGTAGTCCATAGCCCGCAATCATGGGTGTGATCAGTTTGCGCCATAAAACAAAGTTATTTGCATCCAATTTGATCGGTAATGAATGAGAAAAAGATGGGATGGCTGTGTTCTCATTAGAGGCAACATTGGTTGAAACAGCATTAGAAGCAATTGGTGTGGTGGCCATGGTGAAAAAGGATGATATTTGACATTGAAATCAAGGATGAAGAAATCGGTAATGGTGGCTGTTAGCCTAATAGCTCTGATACTAAGATAGAGTTGCGGGAATCTCCTTAAACAATTATTGGAGAGTTATCAGATTTATATAAGTAGGGTTTACATGGCTAAGTACAGTATAGTCCCCATACAACATATTTACAATAAATACATATATACTAACACATTGACATTCACTTGATTCGGGTTGAGTCAATCCTTCTTGGAGAGAAAATTGTGACGGAAACTTCCTTGATACAGACCACACAGGCATGACAGAGTTTGCTATTTATCAGATTTTTTTTTCATTTTTATTATTGGCTTCTTTTTTTCATGACTATAATTGCATTCCATCTTTATATTTGCCAGATAGCGGACGGAGATGTCTGTCGGAATATGAATTTGCAGATATATGTTGTCCTACCTCGTCTTTTGACTTGTCCAACTATCTTGGCTGGGTGAGTTCTTGAGAATTTAGTTTTTCTTTTTGTTATTTATTCAGTGCATAATATCAAAAGGTTGTTAGAGTTGTTTTCTTCTCCTGGATTTTCAATGTATGAATTTCCAGGTTTAGTGTCACTTTATTACTAACTGAAAAGAAAATACCAGGAATGCTGTCAAGAGCATGTAAACACACATTGCTTCTGTCTCTGATAAAGACTTCAAATAATTTATTTTGTAAATTCGCGTTCTTTTCTTGCAGTCCATTTTCGGTCGAATTCAAAGTGGCTATTGTTATCAACTTTCAGCCAGAACTTTCTAAGTTACATAAGAAATCTGACCCAGTAACTCCAAGACTTTGGGTAAAAGTGCCTCATTTAAATTCCTTACTTAGTAAAGAGCGACAACCTTATATGTCTCATCTAATGTTCTATTCTTTGTCTGCAACTTTCAGTTGGCAATGGAAACTCTACCGCTCGAAATCGTCCGAACCAGGTGAGTAAATCCATTGGAAGACTAACTTTATGGTAAGTTTTTTTACCTTCAGCAAAGGGTGTACTGTAAGTCTGTAAACGTAGAGAGTAAAAACTGGCAAATGAATTTCATGTAGTTTTTGACTGTGGTTTTTATTATTCTCTATTTTGCAATATGCTTGTGAATGTTATATGGGATGTGCCCTTCTGTGAAGTAAAATATGTTTTCGCATTGTATCTTTAATTTTGGAAGTTGCCAATATATTATTTTTTGTTTTTTTGTTGGTTTAATAGAGTGGGTGTTTGGGACTTAACAACAATGGTAAATGTTTTTTTACAGTTGCTCTTGGACTCAAAAGTCAAATGATTTCATGAACTTTGAAAAGAACCCAGTTATCCTTTGAACTTGCAAAAGTGCACCAGTTTGTCCCATCAACATGTAAATACGCATCAATTAGCCCCTTGATTGCCACATGTCAACTTCTGGTGGAGAGTGAAAAATGACATATTTGAAAAGTCAAACCAATCAAAATGGTGACACGTGATATTAAGGGGGTAAATTTGTGTTTTTTTAAAAGTTAAGGAGGTAATCTAGTGTTTTTTAAAATTCAAGGGGTAATCTGATTTTTAAAATCAAGTTAATGGGAAATCATGCATTAAGCGTTTAATTATTTCAAAGATGAAAAAAATACTGAGCAACTAGAACAATAAAAATTACGCAACTTTTAAATTGAAAATATAATAGAAGGAAACAACTAAAACAGAAAATGTGAGGGTTTTCAGTAGGCAGGTAGCATGAAAAGTGTGAAAGGTTGAGACTGTATTGAAACATTGACACAAGTCCTTTTGACACAATTAACACAGTTAACATTATAGCCCTTGATTTGCTTTTCATCGAACGGTGGATATATACTTCCTTTGTCAATAATCTTTTTTCTTCTCCGATTTGTTTTCATTGAATTGAGTTCCTCAATTGTTTCACTCAGTTCTTTACTTGAAACCTATGTCACATGGACTTGTTTACAAGTGTCCGACACGGGTACTAATCCGAATATCTAGTATGGGAAGTTCAAAGATATTGAACACACAGATACTGTCCTAAATTTGGACATGGGTGCGGGTTCACGGCAAATTATATTTATATAGTTGAACAAAAAAGAGGAATAGAAAAAACGTGTTCCAGAAATAATTGATGATTAATTAGAAATATTGATGATGATAACAGTAAATATGATAAATGCAGGAAAAATTATTAATTATCATTTATTATGTAGGTTAAAAGAATATGAAATGTCTTTTCAATCTTTTCCGCTATTTAGGAGAGTAGATACAAATATTTATTAATACGCGTCCATGTGAAAAAAGAAATAAACAAACATTCAGCCTATTTTACTTCCTCTCTTCTTATTCTTCAACCTGTAAACCGCCTACCTGCACATGCTGGCTTTTGCCATATCCGGCGACTCATTGCCGGATCCGACATGGAATCCGTGTCCAAGTCAGTGTCTTATCGATACGATTGCGGCCACCATTTCAAAGTGTTCGAGTATCATAGCTTGAAACTGAATCCTGAACCAATTTCTCAGTGATTTAGATCTCTAATTCAAAATTAACAAAAAATCTCATCATAAAAAATCATTACATTTTGTAGTTAAAAAAGGGTAAACTTCGAAAACATATCTTGTGGTTTGACTATTTTGTAAAAACGTTTTTCTGAAATTTTTCTTCGTAAAATGGTGTTTGTGGTTTCAAAAATTTACAAATTAAAGAAAAAAAAATTTTTTTTCACTAAATGTTCTAGAAGGTAGTTTAATAAATTTAACAATCTCATAGATTAATATTATTATTTAAGAATTATTCATCAAAATTCAAGTTATTTTCAGAAATTATTAATTTTATTATGATATTTTAAAATTATCAATCACGTTTTAATTGAAAATATTTTTTGTACTTCTCAAAAAACCTTGGTATATTATATTATTATTAACTATGCTACAAAATTTTAGTTCAAAATAAACAAGATTACATATTTTTAGGGGTGTTAAAAAACCGAACCTAACCGATCGAACCAATGACATTCAGTTTTTTGGTTCGGTTTTTCGGTCTACACAGTTTGGTGTCAGTTGTATATAGGTCATAATCTCTTCACCTTCAATTTGATTCGGTTTAGTTAAGTTAAGTTCAATTCAGTTAAGATCCATTAAATTGGGTTAAGTTAAGTTCATTCAAGTCCATTAATTTTAATTTTAATGATAATTATTCTAATCAATACTCGTAAAAATTTAATAGTAATAGTAATAATAATAATCACTAATAATAAAAATAAAAATATTAATATTGAAAAATAATTAGTACACTATTCAAAAAAATTTGTAGAAAAATTTAGAATTAGAGATTTTAAGATAATAAAATTATCAAATCCTTTATAATATAATAATATTTTAATTATAATTATATTATTGTTTAATTAAACAATATGATACGAAATAATAATACGAGAATATTTATAAATTAAAAAAATTTATTATTTATAATCAAATAATAAGTGATAATTTTAATCTAAATTACGAAATTATGTAATAACTATTATTTATCCTCTGGTAATTATAACATTAATTATTATTTTAATAACAAAATTCTAATTAAATGATTTTACGTACTATAACAATCGTTTATTATTATTGTTATTAAATTGGTTTATTTATTGTAAGATATATGTAATCCTTAATATAAATAACTATTATATATTAATAAATTAATTATCATATTCAGCTAATGATCAAAAGCTTAATATAAGTTTTAAAATTCCAAGGGCTTATATATGCAAAAATAAAGTTTGCATTCCAACTAATTTTTTATTAGTGAAGGATATAACAAACCAAATTATACTTGGGACTCCATTTATAAGGAGTTTATTTCCTTTAAAAAATATTTGATTCAAATGGATTTACTGGAACTTTTCAAGGTAGTAATATTTACTTCCAATTTGAAACTAAACCTGTTACAAGGCTTTTAAATCAAATAAAAGATTCTTTAATAAAGAATAAACAAAATCAGATTTTTTTTAAAAGAAGAAATTAATTTTATAAACATCGATAATATTTTAGATAATCCTAAATTATAGGATAAAATTAAATTTATTAATAATGAGTTCACTTCAGAAATTTGTAGTGACCATCCCAATACTTTTTGGAATAGGAAAAAGCATATAGTATCTTTACCTTATGAAGAAGAATTTAATGAAATATTAATTCCTATTAAAGCAAGACCTTGTCAAATGAATTCAGAATATCTGAATTTATGTAAAGAAGAAATTAGAAGTCTTCAAGACAAGGGTTGATAAGACATTCTAAATCTCCTTTATCATGTACTGCTTTCTATGCTAAATTTATAGTTGGATTACCTCAGTTATTTGTTGAAAGAGTCAGAAGAAATCTGAGGAAGGGTAATGTACAAATTAATTATGCAAATTATACTTACGGAAAATTAATTGGTACATGCATTCAAGAAGGTTTGTCTTTATGCAATGAAATAAAGCTAAACCAACAAATCAAAAAGCATCATCTAAATGAGAAGATGCAATTAGGCCAATTCTGTG
>CATIWQ010069176.1:0-15829 GCA_949673415.1 Euphorbia schlechtendalii | reverse complement strand
AATTGCCTTGATGCTGCAGATCTTAAATTAATGTTTGGTCTATTTGTTAGATTTTTCGATAATCAACTTCTTGTTATTTGTTTGTAATTGAAACAACTCTAATCTCTTTTGAATAGATTTGAAGCAGATTGATTAATTTCTCCACATGTTTTATCTATATTTTCACGATGATGATGATCTTGTGCTTATTGTTCATTTGTGATCGTTTCAGCTATTAAACTTCAATTATAGAAGCATTTCGTAATCATATCATGATGATGATTATCGATTAATGATTTTTTTTTCTGCATTTTCCTTTTCGAATTCAGTTTTCTGATTGTCGTATACCAGGTATAATAGCTCATATACCAGGTATAATGGCCTCTTATCTCAGGCATAACAAGTATTATACAAGGTACAATGCCTTAATAACATGAATTGTGCTGCGAAAATCAAGTACGGCAAAATAGTTGTTATACATGTACTAGGCCTTTATAATATGGTTTTTGCCATAAACTTTAGTATTGTCTTTAGACATAAGACAATAATAACTCGTATACCAGGTATAACAACATATTTGAAGAACTAAATGAAATTGGAAATGCACATAAATCTAATAATATTAAGCCAGAGCCTGAAAAGACAAGTAGAACTTAACTAGGAAAAAGTTAGTTAAAGTTGAGCCTGATAGTTCACATAATTTGAGTCATACTTGAAGGAAAACAAGAAGAAATGTTATTGAAGCAGGAAAAGATGAAATAAAACATTATATCTTACGAGGAACTCAAGTTATTGTAACTTTGTGTGACTTTCAATGAGCTTTGTACTGAGTATAATAGATTTTATACCATGTTTAATATTTGTTACAATAGGAAATGCTTGTTTATATTTGCAAGTTAATATATTAAAATCAATGAATGTGAAATATATATGAAACATAAGAAATTTAACTATAGAAGCTAATCTCACAAAATTTCAAAGTGATATAAAATTATTAATATATACCCAGTATAATAGTACAATATTCAATATACCTGGTAAAAGGCATTCATCTTATGATTTTTTTGTAAAATTGAGTATTATCTTCAAATATAAGAATGTAATGGATCGTATACCAGATATAACAACTCATATATCAGTTATAACGACTATCATACCAGGTATAATGTTTTCATAAATTGATTTTTACTGTGAAATTGAATATGATCTAAGTGTTATTACACATAAGCTATGCATATATAAAATGAAGGTAAAATAGAAAATAGAAACTTAAAAAGAGGGAAAAGTGAAAATATTTTATTGTTATGGTAAAAATAAAAATATATTATCCAAACAAAGGATTTGCTTGTATTTCCCTTCTTTTAAACTAATTAGATATGCGTATTTATACCGAGAATTGAATCTTTTTCGCATAAAAATTATTATTCGGTATTAATGTTATTTATCATTCAATATTAATGTTTTGAGAAACTTTTAAGCGTTAGTCAGGGCGGGCATAAAGTGGAATAAAAATGCTTTCATCATAAATATTCCAAGAAGGAAATATGACATTTTTATTTGGCGAAACATTTACAATTCATATCTTAAACATAATTATAAAGACATATTTTCTTATTAGTATCCAGTGAGGAATATTACAATTTGTATCCCATTGGCGAAACTTTTTTTTAAATGTCTCGTATCCATAGGGAACTTATTCAACCACAACACAAACAAAAAAGAAAAGAATCATCACCAATAAAGTACACCATATAATTACACGGTAAAAGTAAAAACAACATAAATAGTGCAAAGTGAATCTGAGGATTCCCATTAATACATTACTCCTCATTTTGAATATGCAGTTTTTCCATGGGGGGACTTGGCGTGGCGAATCCGCCTCTCCTGAGATAGCAGATTGGCAAACCTGTTCAAATCAAATTACCAAATAATCAAACCAACTAATATACTCTAGTTGAGTTTACGTTTGCTTTATGCATGCATTCCCAAAAAAGTAACTGAGAGTAAGTTTTTTTGAGGAATACAAAAAAAAAAAAAAAAACAATATTAAAGGTGCAATGTAGAAAATATTAAATAATATAATATAATTACCTCACTTATAAAAAAAATAATATAATTACCTTATAATGGCCTCTTCATTAGTTTCCTTACTACCACAAGATTCAAAAATTCCAGTTTGCAAGTTAACCCTGGAAACTGGTTTCTTTAACAACTTTTCTCCAACTTCCACTAGATCATACAAATTCTTCTCAGTTGCAACATCCACTGAAGATACTGTTTCGCTTAAAGTGTCATCCTGCCGGCGTAAGTATATAAATTTTATTGTTGAATTAAAAGATGAAGACCAAAAAATACGAGATTTAGCTACTGTGATAAAAGTTTAAAATTGTTGGTAAAGCTTTGTCCACGATAAACTAGTTGTTGTTTGTCTTCAATAACATTGTTTGATATAATATCGTTGTCATTAATACACATGTAGTAACAATTTTTCAATTGATGTTAAATAGGCTTTTCAGTAGTAGTACGTATGAACATACCTGAATACGAAGGTATTTGTGTTGAGAATAAAGCGCTTGAAAAATGACAGAGAGATGTAAGTCAACCATATCTGCACTTGCTTGAGAAAATACATCGATTAAGGGCGTAGAACTGTGGCTAGTCAACCAACTTATGATACCCAATTTGGCAGCTTCATTTGCGTTGTATTTTTCGTCAGCTTTTGCTGCACCTGTTCCTATGGATACCACTAAATATTTGCTATAGTCCGTTGGCTTCATAGCAAAAAAATCTTGGCTTCCTCTCATGATTTCTTTCTTCACTTCTCCCATTGCAACAAAAGTCTGATTAACAATACATGAATTAGAAATTGGAGCCAGTTTAAAGAAGGTGACTAAAAATAATTAGATTATTTTCATAATTTTGTAGTGAAAATTGTTATGCTGAATTGATATTAGCGACCAACCAGTTGAGCAAAAGTTTTCGTAACAATATGCTGAGAAAATTGAAAGGATTTGTAACCAATCCATTTCGTCGCTAAAATTGATTTGTTGTTAATTTGTCGGCATGTTAACATTTTTTTGAGTTGAAAGTAATTATTGTGATGGTTAATATAGTACCGGATTATTAGCGGCAACACCACCATCTATGAGATTGAATTCTCTAATTTCTCCAGTTTTATCATCTTGTGTTTGAAATTGATGAGCTGGAAGATAAGTTGGCGCAGCGGAAGTTGCAATGCATATGTCCGAGAGCAATGCATTTAGGGACGCTTCACTTTTAACCTGGTCATTGCAAGTTTCATATTGAAAACTAATTTAGAAAGTTAATCAAAGGATCAGGAACTTAATTTCTTGTTCAAATTTGATTGGAAATTAAACCTGATAAGTTGAAAAGATTGTAGGCTGAAGTGTTTTGATATCAAATGTTGGGATCACAATGTTTGTCAATGTTTGGTTTAATCGAAGGCTTCCAAGCTTTTTCTTGACCAATTTATGCAAATATTTCCCATCATATTTTGGCCCTAATAGTGCTTTAATCATCTTCCTCGTACTAGGAAACCACGAGAAACTGTTTTCCCGAAATAAATCGGGCAATATAAAAAAAATTTAATAAGTTTTTTTTACTGTTGCATGCTAAATTTTGCATCGCCTTCTAAATTTTCATATATCTTATATGTATCCTTATTTACCTGTTTTGTGGGAATATCTTTGGGCACTCATTTAAGTAAAAATCCTTGATATCCTTGGCTGCGAATATGGGACGATTTTTATCATCGGGGCTAGCAAGCATAGCAGTAACTAGACCGCCGGTGCTCGTCCCTGCTATCACGTCAAAATAGTCTGCAATTCTTGCATCCTCACCATCTAGTTTCTACCCACAACACCATAGACAAATAAAATTATTGCATAAGTATTTTGCTTCTTGTACCAGTAACATACTGGTATATGTGATTTTTAATACAAGTATGGTTTTAAATACAAATTTAAGTTGTCTTAATGTAGCATGGTTTTGTACAACATTAATATGATAGAACACCAAGCATATTACTGTGTGAGAATGGCTTAATTTAGTAGGTAAAAAAGAATACGGTCAACTATTTAATATTCTCATTGTTTTTTTTTACCTGAAGTTCAGACTCTAGGAAGCTGAGGATGGTCCCGGGGATAATTCCGCGTACTCCACCTCCGTCAATACTAAGCACCGTGATAAGATTTCCGAAAGTTGGAGGTTGAAGAGGAACAAGTTTTCCTTCCATGATAGGATTATATTGACTGTAAATGCAAAATTAAGTAAAAGAAATAATATGCAATGAACACAACCTCAATATATCTTTCAAAAAGTTGTGTTCTAAGTATGACAACTTTGATAGGAATCTTGAAGTATAGTTTATAACCTATATATTAATTACTCGATGTAAGAGATGTATATGAAGATGTGAGTTGAGGCTCTTAACATCATGGGTATTTATAGAACTCTAAAACATTAATTTTATTTTTCATAAAAAAACATTAATTTTATTCCATTCAATAAATGATAAATTGTGGTTTATTTTATTAAAAACATCAATTCGAAAGGTTTAGTTAAGCTATTTCCTAGACAAAATTATCAACAACGATATAATTAACTAGCAACAATCTTCTACTCGTAACAACAACCGAAACAATAAATAAGATAATCGTTTACGAAGATTAATGTAAAGCAGATAACTAACATTAAATTAAACCCTCATAATATCTAAGTTAACGAATTAGGATTCTAAAGTATTAACTTTAGAGATCATTTGACTATATCTCATCCATTCATTTAATTTTGAAAGGTCAAATGCATACTTAATCCTTCGAACTTGACACTTCATCAAATCTAAAACTTGACAAAAATACACTCGTGAACATCCTCAGTGCCACGTGATCACCATATAATTGGGAAGGGAAAAATAAAAATTTGATATTCTTGAAAAGTCAAACCAATCCCAAGGTGACACGTGACATTAAAGGGAGGTCTTCGAGTACTCTTTTTCCAAATTCAGAAGGTTGATAGAAACTTTAAAAGTTGAAATTAACATGCTTATACTTATAATAAACAAGTACCAAAATTAGGGGATTACGTATGCATATAACCATTTTAAAATGATAAATTTGATACAAATTTTTCCAAATATTCTTTCTCTATCTTATTACCCCATATCTTTCGAATAAATATAATATAGAAAATATATGATGCTAGTTTTACACGTGAATGGAGGGCTAGAAAAACGAGGATTTTGAAAAAATGCCAATATAGCCTAACCATGTAGTTAAAACAATAAAACGCCTATCTACTACATTTTGACGAATTAACCATACAATATTTAAATAGAAAGATGATATAAAATTTTTTAGTGTATCATGTTTTCATTGTTTTCCAATTTAAGTTGAACAATTAAAAATTCAAATTAAAGTTGAATAAGTTAAGGATTAGTGACTCTAAAATGTATATATTTGTTTAATTAAGTAATTTATTCAAGTGATAACGAGGCGTTACTTATTATAAGAATTCACATTTTGTCCAAATTTAGACATCATAATGTACCTATGAGGCGTAGCTCATGTGTATTAAAATTAACGCATTATTTATTTATTTATTAACTTGTCTTTGAACGTTTTATATTTTCGTATTTTTAAAAATTTCTATTTTTTTCTAAACGTGCTTAAAGTGCACCAATTTACCCCGCCAATATCACATTTCAGTTTTTAGTTAGTTTAATTTTTTAAAAATGTTATTTTTCATAATTTTCCTCTCTCCAATCAAAAGATGACACATGAAATTAAAAGGTTAAAATGTTACGCTTTTAACAATTACATGAAATTAATAAAAACTTGTAAAGTACAAGGACATCAAACATTTTGAAACAAGTAAATGACTAAATAATGTATAAGGCATAAAATATATCTTAACTATAAATCAGCAATATTTTTCACACAATTTAAAAGTTCTATTACATTAATTCTTTAGTCGTTATTATACGAGCAGATTAGATCAGAAATGTGCAATGATGATCAATGGATTACGAAGATAATATATTTTTATTAATAAATAAATGAAGATATATGCACGTTTTTAAAATGGGGATATTAATTGCATTAATATTAAAATACTACGATAATGACGAGTAAAAAGAACTTGAAAAAAGGGTGTTCACGCCGGCTGAATTTAGAGCACTCTTACAATATTCTTTCATGGCGTGTGCTGCCTTAGGATTCATTTATTTAGCTACAAGTTCATATATATATAATTGAAATAATTTGTTGAAATTCACATGTTTTTTTGCATAATCTAGAGTATAACTTAATTTTGTGATTATATTATATATTTATTCGTTGTCATCTACAATTTTAATTTGCTTCTTTTAACACCCTCAATTTATTAATAGTGCACCAAATAGCCCCCTCATGCTAACATGATAGTGTGTATTAGTTTTTCATACGAATGAAGTTTGAAGTTCTTATTCATATTTAAAAAATAAAAAAAAATCAATTTTCTTCATCTCTTCATGTGTATTAAGTATTAACTTTTCATATGAAGATTCTTATTTTCATAATTAAAAAAATATCAAAATTCTTTATCTCTTTATCTCTAGTCTCATATCCCTAAATATATCAATCCTCCGTTCATCTCTCAAATTCAAAAATTTGTTTTCAATCTTCTCTTCCTCACCAATTTCGTCATCTGTGAATTCACTCATTGCGTCTTATCACTGTATTTGTTTGTTGTTCTTTGTCCTTGTAAAAGAAAATCTCTAATCCAATTCCTTAATCTTTTCCTTTCAAATATCACTATCGTACTAACGCTCTTTTATGACATCTAATTTCCCTTATAATCAAAATTTCTATTTTCTGTGATATTGTGCTTCTTCCGTTCCTTCATTCCTATTATTAACATGCAAAATTGATAAACTAGGGATTCTACTTTGATAATCAATTTAATTTTTGGATTGTGGATTAATTAACCCAATCTAAAAAGTCTCAAATTGTCGGTTTTGTTTCGGGAAATTGGTGCATTTGTGGGTTTTCAAAAAAAAAAAAAAAGAACTGATTTTGAATTATGGGAATCTATATTCTTGTATTTCTATTGTTGCTTGAAGATAATCCCTAAATCCCTTTCTTCATCTCTCGAAATTGAAAAGATTAGGGTTGCAATTCCTTCTCTTAAATTTGAGAATTGACGTAGTTGGAAGTAATGGTGATTTTCAAAGTTTGAAGAGAGCCAAGATTAGGAGGGAGTTAAAACAGATGAGAGAAACTGAAGATGATTTTTTTATATTTTTAATTTAAATTTTAAAATTTGACGTGGTGTTGATCTGGATTAACTTTCCATGCATGTTTACCGCATCAACGCGTGTGTCATTCACATGTTGACTTTTCAAACCATAAAAATAACATAAAGGGGTTGTTGGATGCGTTTTTGCTAAGTTGGGAGTGTTAAAAGAGACAAATGAAAGTTGAGGATGATAAAAATAAAAGCTAAAAGTTTGGATGCGAATTATGTATTAAACCAAAAAGTAATCGTGAAGCTAGTAAACGCCGCACTTGAAATTTGAATTTTATTAAAGGCTCTGTCCCACTGTTTTAAAAGGCGGTTAAGGCGGCCGCTTAGGCGGCGCTTAAGCGGGGATTTTTGGAACACCGCCCCGATTTTATATAATCAGGCGGTCAAGGCGGAAAGTGTTGCCAAAACTTAGAAAAGCGTCGTCAAAGACAGGAAAAAGTGTTGCCAAAGCCTAGAAAATGTCGTCAAAGTCTAAAAAATTGTCGTCAAAGCCTAGAATTATGAATTTTTAATATTATTATATAAAAATTTTATATATTAGCTAAATTTATTATTTTAATTCATTAATAAATATTATATATTTTAAAAAACTAATCCACCTAATCCCCGCCTAGGTCTCGATTAATCCCCACCTAGATCTTCAGAGGCTTAACCGCCCTACTAGTGCCTAGCACCTTTTAAAACACTGCTCTATCCAAGTCTAAGTTATAGTCCGAACTTATTATTTTTCTGGAGTATGAAATTGGAGAAATAGTGACAAATGAGGGAATTAATTAAGAGAAGTAAAACAAGAAAAGATTAAGACACGTGGATTTAATTGCAATTATTTTTAAGTGGCTGGTTATACCTGGTCCTTCTGAAGAATCTGGGAATATAAGAGAGTATTTGACTCGGTAGTTTAAGTAAGCATATAAGTGGATTGCACTCATTTAACATATAATTTATGTTAAGGTTAATATATTCCACTTATATATTATTTTTAATGCTTGTTTATTTTTTACATGAGATAATCCAACAACTTTAATACTCCCCTTCAAGTGCAAATGAGCCTGGACTAGTTATTATTTGTCAATCATTCATTGGCCTATCTCCTCGGAAGCTCAATACCATAAATGGGGCTAGTCTCTCTGCTAGCCCTAAACAGCACCAGGACTTTGAACATGAACTCAAGATCTTCTAGTTATCAGACCTTTCTCTCGCTTTGATACAAGGGTAATTTTTGTAAACACCCCCTTATAGAATAGGATTTTAAATATTGGAGATTGGTATTTAGTAAATGCCCATTTTAAACTTTACAATTCATTAATTAGTATTTTTATTTACTAAATACCTTTTTCATTTAATTAATACCCTAACACAAAGACAAATCAAAATAAAAACCATATTAATTAGTAATTTAAACTCCTAAACATAACCAAACACTAACTCTCTAAAAATGGTAGTTTTCTTCAAAATCACCATTGTCGTTCTAGTTTTTGTTCTCGTCCAAACCGCCATGGTTATTTTCCATTCTCCGATTCACAAGAATTGCATTTATGTTCTCCGATTTCAGTAGCTTCCAGTTTCTTTTCTCTATTGCATTGCTTATGTGTTTCCGTACTCTTATTATAGTTTCAATTTTTTCGATTCACAATGAAAACAATGGTTCAAACATCATCATTGGTATATTTCGCAAAAAAAAATTGAAACCAAGAATTTCTTCGAGTATAAAAGATGGCACATCAAGCTTGAATGTATTTTTCCTAGAAAACCGTATATTTTTTCGGGAAAATTGTAAATTTTTTCTAGAAACAGTATATTTCTTTTGGAAATTTGTATATTTCTAAATTCTTCATTCTTCAAAGACATGGAACGACAAAATTAAAGGTATATTTTTCCTGAAAAATTGTATATTTCTTTTGGAAAACCGTATATTTCTTTTGAAAAATAGTCTATTTCTTCTGAAAAATCATATATTTCATTTAAAAAATTGTTTACTTCCTTTGAAAAATTGTATATTTTCTGGAAAATTGCGTAATTTTTGGTATATTTCTGTTGTATATTTTTTTTGAAACGGTATATTTTTTTGGGAAAATTGTATATTTCTAATGTCTTCAAAGACAAAGAATGGCATGACAATCTTAAAGGTATATTTTTCTTGGAAACGATATATTTCTTTAGGAAAATCGTATATTTCTTTTGAAAGACAGTATATTTCTGTTGAAAAATTGTATCTTTCTTTTGAAAAATTGTATACTTTCTTTGGAAATGGTATATTTTCTAGAAGACAAAATGAACGCGAACGAAGCAGTTGTTGATTACATATGAAATCGAACTGGAGGTTGTGTTGGAAATAGTAACTTTGACTTGATATTGTGAAACCCTGAATTCCTTGAATCCCAAAATTAAAATTAAATTGATGTAGACAATATGTTAAACTAGAGATTTCGTAATAAATTGATGAGTAAGAAAATCAAGTTTATAAAAGAAAGCGGATTAGATAAAAACACCACAAATGAATTTGGAAAGAAAATGAAAAAATTGAATCACAGAAAAAAAACACAAATAAATTTTGGAAAGAAATTGAATGTGAGAAGAAGATTCCAAAATAACCGTAATTGAATTTGAAAACTGAATTTGAAGATTAAATCACATGATCCCTGAAAAGTAATTAAGGTTAAATAAAGGGTATTCAATGAATTTAGATGATAGAAAGTGATAAGAAATAAATAAGTTTAATAATAAGGTATTTACTAAATATAAAATCTCAAAATAGGTATTTCTTACAATTTCCCTTGATACAATATAGAGAATCTGTGGACCTCAAAGAGTATGGGCTCGGTAGTTTAAGTGAAAATACAAGTGGGGTAGAGTCTATCCAACACAAAACCAATTGGTTTGTGTTAATGTTTAATCTACTCCACTTATATACCACTTTTAATACATGTTTATTTCCGACGTAGGATATCCCAACATCTTCAACAATCCTGCTCATAAGATGTCTATAGTACATATTTTAATATGTACTTGATGCAAGATTTTAGGTTTTCTTGGTTTTTTCTTCTTAATATATGTTTAAATATGTACTTATCTACTCATCTTCTTCAACAAGCAGCTCCTTTGTATTCTTTAACAACCTCAAAAATGATATAATAAATTTGTATAATTGAGTGATTTATAAGATATTGAAAAATTTAAATAGAAATCAGTAGGCTTTGGTATAGTGATTACTTCCACCTCTTGAAGAATTCAAGAAATGTGAGGAAAACCACACAATCAATAAAATTGATAAATTTACCTCATATTCTAAAAAACAATTGATTAAAAAATAGATATTTAAATGTGTTTAAAGAGTAAATTGATTTTTTTATCCAGGTTCAGAATGATAGTGAAAAATTTGAAAGCCGTGGATGACACAAATTGTGCCACTGATAAAAGTTGAGAATGATATAAGAAAACTTTGAAAAATATATAGAAAAAACTTTTTAAAAAATATATAATCAATATGAACCAGCTTCAAACAAAAGAGAACAAAAATAATTCCAAAATGACCATTAAAAAAAGTAACAATTTATGAGTTAAACTAAAAACAAAAAATGCAAAAAAAAAAAAAAAAAGAAATAGTACATAGGAATGAACTAGAAATCAGACTTTTGTATATAAAAATTATTTTTAGAGATAAACGACCTTTTTATTGCCACTTTGTAAGTTATGTGGATAAAACCCACCATCGCAAAAGTAAATTTATAAATATTCGTACAATGATTATTATCCGTGTTATAATAGTTATTATATTAATGAATAATATCATAACATATTTAAATCACGAGAGAAATAAAATATCAATATTCATTTTCGACTTAATATAATGATTATTATATCAAATATATAATGATTATTATACAATGTATATGGTAATTATAAATAAAAAATAAGAGGTTATTCTTATTTTTCACGTATTTTGAAAAATCAAAACTTTAAATATTCAAAACTTTAAAAGTGAAATTTGTAAAGTTATATTTTCACATGCTGCTGCAAAATTATTTTGCCAATTATAAAATCCTAAAATCCGCTTTCTTTAAGTACTAATTTGTTGAATCTGTTGTTTGAGAGTGATGATCGACAGTTAATTGATCGAGTTTAGCTTCCTTGGATTCCGCGGCTTGACAAACCGATTTGCCGCTTCGAGCAATCGGGGATTGTTCTCGATCAAATCATGCTATTATGTTTTAATACAACAAGCTGAACTTACATCTATACCATCCAATTTTTTTGAGGTCGAATGGAAATGTATTTGGGATGTTAAGGTACCTCCACTGGTAAAATCTTTTTTATGAAAGATTGCGACTAATTCTTTATTGTCTCTTTGTCGTTTACGCCAAAGACATATTAATATTGAGCTCCTATGTCCAATTTGTGGTGATGGTAGTGAAGATGCTTTTCATGCTCTATTGGGATGTTCATTTGTTTATGCAATATGGGAAGAGGTGTTCGGGGAAGGGTGGCCGATGACTTTGACGACATTAAGCTCTTGGTGGGGCTGGTTGATAACTAAATCAAAGTCAGATATTAAAACAGCTTCATGTATTATGTGGGTAATTTAGGCTAAAAGAAACAACTTTATATGGAATGGTAAATTCAAAAGTGCGGTTCAAGTACACCAGCATGGCATGGGTTTCTTATTAGAGTGGCGTGCAACGAACCCTTGCATGAATTCGCAGGCAGCAGCTACGACATCAGGCCTATGGAGGAGAGCGAGCCCAGGGTGGATTAAGTGTAACATTGACGCGACCGTTTTCGAGTCGGGAAGCAGATTAGAACATGGTTGTATTGTTCGAGACAAGAATGAGAGTTTTCTTGCGGCAAGATCGGCATTGATGAATGGAGGAGGCGTCGCTTTTATGGCTGAGGCAATGAGATGTAGAGAGGCACTCAGCTGACTAAAGGATAATAACTGTGACAACATAATTTTGGAATCTGACGTTATTAATGTGATGCAGGCGATGAATGACCGTAACTCCTTTTCTTCTTCTACAAGGCTAATTTTTTAAGATTATTTAGAACTTATCAAACATTTTAGATTGTTTCGTCTAGTTTATGTTTGTCGGAACGCGAACTAGGCTATTCATTTCCTTGCTAGAACGGCGAATTCCTCGATCAGGAGAGGACATGGTTTCATAACTGTCCACTTAAACAAAAAAAAAGTATGCTCAGTCGTCTCGTGTGTGTATGAGAAGGACACATTCTTAATGCCCGAGACATGCGCCCACTAACTGATGACAATAAAGCCCAGATTAGGCTGGGATTTCATTTGAAGCGGATTTGATTCGCATAATGCTACGTCGTTTTGGATGGTGGTTTCATTTGAAGCCCTAGCTAAAAAATGAAGCTTCAAATTCAAAACCCATCAAAACAACTTTGTTCTTAAAGGGATATATAAGGAATCGCAAAATCAGCAGACAAATTGCAACCCCGCTGTAATCGGTCCACCACCTCTGCTCCACTTGTCGCGGCGTTGCCGTCCGGAGCCGGAGCTTTTTCAACTTCTCCTCGTGTCTTTGCTCTCTCAATTAAGGTTAGTTTTACTTTTACCTCATTCAATTCGAAAATTGAGTATATTATTGAACCCTAGTTAAATTTGGAAAAAAAAAAATCTGAAAATGAGTTAAATTAAATTAGATTTTAATGTTGTTTGAATTAGATGAACAATTTTGTTTAATCCTATCAAATAAATCAGTTATGGATATTTCGAATTAGATTAGAAATTGTTCTTGTTTAAATCCTGTCATGTATATCATTACTGGCTAGTTTAGGTTCCATAAATGAAAGCAAATAGCAATTTATGCGGGTAAACTTTTAATTTTTTTCTTTAAAATGAAATTGTTTGTTTCAAAATAACAACTTGGCCTTTTTAGGTCTTAGTTATGGAACTCTGCCATCTCCATCCTAGTTGTCAAGGCGCTTAGGCACACTCAAGGCACAAGGCCGCACCTTGGGGCGCAATAGGCGCAAAATATAGCCTAAAACCCCTAGAGGTGCAAGGGCTAGCCCGAGAGCCTAGTCGCGCCTTTGACTGATATGGCTTCAATTACGCTTGATTTGGATTGTGCTCCAAAGGCACAGTAAAAAATTTTGTATCCATGCATTGTGTAATTTTGTTGCTAACTTGGTATATTGAATCAATTTTTTGTCAGTGTGTTGTAATTTTTAAGGGATTATAATTGTTGCATAAAGATATGAAGAGTTTTTTCCTAAGATGGGAAGTCTATACCCAGACCATCATCAAATAATAGTAAAATACATGTTGATTAACCTAGTTAAAAAAAAAAAGACTTTGTGTGGAGATAGATGTTTCCAAGACTGTTTTTAGTATACTTTAAATATATGTATTTGCTTAACATTTGGTAAGTTTTACAATGGATTTGTATTATTGAATTTATTATGAGTAAAATTGATTTATTTTATATATATTATTGTGCCCCTTCGGAGTTCGGGTCCTGGCTCCGCCACTGCAGATGCTGAAGGCTGTGAACACGATTCTGCCTTCACTTTCCTCAAAAACCAGAGGAGTCTACTATCTTTCCTACCATTTCCATGGCCTCCAATCCCGGCCTTTCTCTTCTAATATTTCTCACAATCCAAACCCTCCATCATCTGACCTTGTAAACGAGATATCTCGGATACTCAGCGACCACAGAAACCCCCACCATGATTTGGAGCTCTCTCTTACCAATTACTCCTCAACAATTTCAACTAACTTAGTTGAGCAAGTATTAAAACGTTGCAAAAATCTCGGATTCCCCGCTCACAGATTCTTCCTCTGGGCTAAACGAATCCCTGGGTTTGAGCACAGTACAGAAAGTTATCACATTTTGATCGATATATTGGGTGCTAGTAGACAATTTGCCTTATTATGGGACTTTTTAATGGAGATTAGAGAATTTAAGGATTGTAAATTGACCCCTAAAGTCTTTTGGCTTGTTTTTAGAGCATATAGCAGAGCCAATTTGCCAGCGGATGCAATTCGCACATTTGATCGAATGGTTGAATTCGGTTTGAACCCTACCATTTATGATGTTGATCAGTTGTTGTATGTGTTATGCAAAAGGAAGCATGTGAATCATGCTCAGCAGTTTTTTGATAGGATTAAGCATCAGTTCGAGCCTCAAGCGAAATCTTATAGTATTTTGGTGAGGGGTTGGGGGGATATTGGGGAGCTAGTAGTTGCAGGTAACATGTTCGATGAAATGACTGAAAGAGGAATTGTTGCTGATGTGCTTGCTTGTAATAGCTTGTTAGAGGCTCTGTGTAAAGGAGGGAGAGTTAGTGAGGCTTATGAGATGTTTCGCACTATGAGTGTTAAACCAGATGCATCTACTTATTCGATATTCATCCGCGCATATTGCGTGGCAGATAATATCCATTCGTGTTTTAGAGTGCTTGACGAAATGAAGCGACATAATTTGATCCTGAATGTTTTTACTTACAATTGCATAATCAAAAGGCTTTGTAAGAATGACAAGGTTGCAGAAGCTTATGAAATTTTGAACGAGGTAATTGAGAGGGGAGGAAAACCAGATACATGGAGTTACAATACAATCTTAGCTCATCATTGTGAACATTCAGAGGTGAATAGAGCCACGAAACTGATTGCTAGAATGCAAAAAGAGAATTGCGCACCTGATCGACATAGTTATAACATGTTGCTGAAATTGCTGATAAGGGTGGGGAGATTTGACAGAGCAACTGAAGTATGGGAAAGTATGGGGGAGAGGGCATTTTACCCTTCGGTTTCGACTTATTCTGTTATGATTCATGGTTTGAGTAAGAAAAGAGGTAAACTTGAGGAGGCCTGTAAGTATTTCGAAATGATGATTGATGAAGGACTGCCACCATATTCATCCACGGTTGAGATGCTGAGGAATAAACTAATAGGGTATGGATTAGTGGATTATATTGAGATACTTGCTAGTAAGATGGAGCTTAGCACTTGCTGTACAATTAGAGAGTATGTAACTGCAATGAGAGGCGGAAAGCTGCATGTTAGATCAAGAAGAGAAGAAACAGATACAGAAAGTGACTGAGCATTGAAAGCTATCTTAGATCCATCTCCTTCTCTCTTGAACCACAAGGTGAAAAACTTTCTTCTTTTCTAATTTCTATTGATATGGCGTACCATTTGACTTGGCTTCATACTTATTCATGTCATTTCTGGCAAAACTAGTTGCATTTTTATATGGGGTGTTCTTGCCCAACAACGTTGTGTTTACTTATCAGATTTTTTTTCCGTAAAATATGATTGTAAGAGTGTGCTTTGAAGCTGTGAGAGGTCAGAGGTTCCAGCTATGTAGCACGGAAACGGAAACCGACACGGAAACGGAAATGGGGGAAACGCCCTTTCTAAAAAATATAGGTTCAGAAACTATGGGGAAACGCGTAAATAATAAAAATTTAGGGGTATATTCATAAATATGAAAAATATAAAATTTAGTACATATTATTTCATTCTTATATAAAATACTAAAAAACATGAATTTTAAAATAAATTTATTGATTATAAAGCAAA
>CATIWQ010069151.1:0-19205 GCA_949673415.1 Euphorbia schlechtendalii | reverse complement strand
AACTGTGAATTAGTTAAAACGACAATATTTAGTACACGAGTTAACAAACTGGTAATTGTGAGTTGATTGATTGAACATGATGTATCCTTAGCTGCTGCTGTTGCATTGGATTTATTGATAAATTTGCTGAAAACGAAAGCTGGTTGTTTTGGTGAAGGAAGAGCTTTTTCACTTCCTAACATTAGGACTACTTCTGCCATTGTTGGCCTGTCCTCTGCATTTTTCTGCACACATAAAAGCCCAATCTGAATGCATCTCAAGGCTTCATCCTTAGAATAAAACCCATCCAATGATGAATCAATGATCTCCAGTACTCTATTTTGTCTCCATGTTTCCCAAACCTGTATGTTTTACAGCATTAGCCTACGGAGATCCAAATTGTTATTATGTCTTGTAAAATTACTAAATTGGTTTGTATGAGTTTCCATCACTTACATGTTCTATCAAGCTCAAGGAAGCTTTCTCTTCATGAAACTTATTGTTCTTCTTGGCACTCACAATCTCCAACAGTATAACCCCAAAACTGAACACATCTGATTTTGCTGAAAACTGACCAAATAGTCCATATTCTGGAGACATATAGCCACTGAAAAGACGAAAATAAATGGGAATATCAACACATGTATTCCAATTTTATGTCGATTTTGGAGTCGGACCAAGTATTTTATTTTTCATACTTCATACTTGCTATGTTCCAACAATTCTGTTTGTCTTTTCTTGGATTTGATCAGTTCTGAAAATTCTAGCCATACCAAAATCTGCAATTTTGGGGTTCATGTTTGCATCTAGTAGAATATTGCTGCTTTTTAAATCCCTATGAATGATTGTCAACCTTGAATCCTGATGAAGATATAAGATCCAACGTGCGATGCCAGTTATAATATTAAACCGTGTCTTCCAGTCCAACAACAATCTTCTTGTGTGGTCTACAACAAGAGTTTAGGTTACTTTGATTTAAAATTTTTATGGTCAGACTTAGTGCTTTATAGTTAGCCTTTAGGTAATAAACCTCAGATTACTAGGTACATATAAAGTATTTACAAAAAATAAATGAACCCAAGGATTTGTTTGGAAGGTATTCATAAATCAACATTTGTTCTCCACCCTCAGTGCAGCATCCCAGAAGCTTGACAAGATTCTTGTGCTGAAGCTTTGCAATGAGCATGACTTCATTCTTGAGTTCTTCTATCCCTTGCCCTGAATTAGTAGACAATCGTTTCACTGCAACTTCTCCCCCATCAGATAGCTGACCCTGAACCCATTATTAAAACGATTCATTTTTATTGAATCATCAATTTCTAGAAGTACCTTTTCTCTTGTTGTTGCTAAGTATTACCATGACAGAGATAGAGCAGGAACATGTAATGAGGTAATCATCATTTAGATATTGTATGGGCAAACTACCTTGTAAACTGTGCCAAAACCACCCTGGCCAATTCTATATGTTGGAGAGAAATTATTTGTTGCTGCAACAATGATGCTAAGGTCCAATAATAATATATCTTTGTGATGACTGCCTTGCTCGAGCTCACTTGCCACTAATGTGTTTTTGCAGTAGATTGAAGCAGATGCAGGATTAGATGGTCTTTTCTCGCGTAGCTTGTTTATCGCTATCCTTGAACAAATTCAATGGTTAGTCTCCTTTTCGGGTGCCATGAAACTTCAGTTTTAGAGTCAGAAAATTCTGTCATCCATCCCCATGGATAGGGAATATATCCCGGCAAGTGCTGTAGTTCATCTTCAAAGCAATTGTGCTTTTTTTTAAATGTATCATGGTTGTCAAATCAGTATTTGAATCGGGAATTTTGAATCGAATCAAATCGTAAGATTTGATTCAAGTTGATAAAATTATAAAAACAAAACATTAATATGTCCCAACTTAAAGATATTATCAAATGTTATTCCAGATGTGCAAGTTTAATGTTAAAAAAATTATGCAACTAAATAGGCACATAAAATTCAAATCTAATGCATGTATAATCCTAATAAAAATTTAAGTCTGTGGTAATACATTTTTAGTTTAACTTCAATTTTTATTTTAAAAAGTAACATTAGTAATGATTTAGAATTAGAAAAGTTTACGTTGAACATGAATTCTTGTTTAAGGTAAGAGTTTTTCACAAATAGATTTCAAATAGACTTTTTTCTGTATTTCCTAACTTAATTAGAGACTAATTTTAAAGGCAAAACACAGATGCCACTCACTTTAGTGTACGACCACTCCAACTCTTAGTCACCGACATTGTCGGCGTTGGATTCCTCATCACTTCAGTGACTAATTGGTGGGGCAATTCACTTTCGCTACCTTGAGTTAAATCTTTAACTTAGTCATCTTTAAAATAATACGCTTCAACCATATTTCAATTTATTATAGCCCTTGAATCGACCGAATCGTAAGATTCGGCCGATTCGTTACTGAATTGTAAGATTCAAGATGAATATAGATTCACCCCATAGATTTGTATCGATTTGGAGTTGAATCGAATTGAATTTTATGCGTATCAAGAATCACGAGGAGTGAAGAACCCTAATGCATACCTGCCATTTTTGGAGACAAGAAGGTCACCTTCTTTGAAGATTTGGTTTGTGGTGATGCTATCAAGGGAATTATTATGTGTTGGAAAATGAAGAAACAGAAGCAAATAAATCAGGTAAACTTTCCTGTTCCCCATGGTAATTTGCTAATTGAGGTTCCATTTACGGACTTGCGTAATATGTTTGAACTTGGTTTTGCGTGCTTGACTCTTTGGTTATCTTTTGAAAAGATTGCAGCTTTGACTTTGACACACGGATCTGATTAATAATTATATATATATATTTGAAACTATAATTTCTTAGTGCTTTCGCTTTCTCCTTTATCATGAATTTAGGCTTCAGTTTCAGTATGGATCAGTTGATATGATCTTTTTAAGGTACAGTATATGGGCTTGTTGATTATGACTAAAAATGGTAGTTGTTCACTTTGGTATATGGTAACTTGCATGAGTTGTACTCCAGGTTTTATTTCTTTGGTTAAATATCAATTTTCCCAAAATCAGAAATAGTTATTGTATGTGAAAGAATGGTCTTTCTACATTTGATCTAAAATGTGATATCAATTCATTATGGTTCTTTCGATTGCTCAACATGAGAACAACAAGGGACACAGTTAGTTGTCTATCCATGGCTGATTTTTGCACACATAACGATCCTATCTGAACGCATCTTTTAATTTCTTTTTGTGGATTTGACTCGCTTAATGATTCATCTACTATCTCTATGCCTCCACCTTCTTTCCACAACTCCAAACCTACAGAAGCTGAGACTAAATTTGTCCGGGGACTAAGGGGGCCAAAGAGTAAAAAATTTTTTTTTTGAAAAAGACTGTAATTGAACTACATATTTTTGTAGGGTATAATGTATGCGAATTTCACAAGCCATAGTGTAACTCTACGTTTAGCGACTAATCAAACTGGTAATTGTGACTTCATTAATGGAACATGATTCATGCTCATCTGCCGTTACTGAGTTTGAATTATTGGTAGATTTCCTGAAAATGAAAGCTGGTTGTTTTGGAGAAGGAAGAGCCTTTTCACTCCCTAACATTAGGACTACTTCTACCATTGTTGGTCTGTCTTCTGCATTTTCTTGAACACATAAAAGCCCCATTTGAATACATCTCAAGGCCTCATCCTTAGGATATGACCCTTCCATCGACGCATCTATAATCTCCGTGCCTCTGTTTTGTCTCCATAGTTCCCATACCTGTATGCTTTAAAACATTAGACTATGAAGATTGAACCAGTAATGAATTATAGAACATAGATTGGTTGCTATTTGCTATGAGCTTCCATTTCTCACATGTTCTATTAAGCTCAAGGAAGGATCGTCTTCATGAAAGCCATTGTTCTTCTTGCCACTCACAATCTCCAACAGTATTACCCCGAAACTGAACACATCTGATTTTGTTGAAAATTTTCCTAGTAATGCATACTCCGGAGACATATAGCCACTGCAGAAGAACATTGTTGAAAAGTTAAGTCTAACAAAGGATATTTACATTGGCCAACTATTCTGTATACTATACTTACTATGTCCCCACAACTTTGTTTGTCTTCTCTTGAATTTGATCAGTCCTGAATATTCTAGCCATGCCAAAATCAGAAATTTTTGCATTCATGTTTGCATCTAGTAAAATGTTGCTGCATTTTAGATCCCTGTGAATAATTGTCAACCTTGAATCCTGGTGAAGATATTGGATCCCACGAGCGATTCCGATTATAATATCAAAGCGTTTCTTCCAGTCCAATAATGCTTTTCTTGCTTCATCTGCATCAAGATGCAGACTATCTTATTTGAAACTGTTTAATGTTAGACAACCAAAATACCTAGACTACTAGATACATTAAAGCTACTTACCGAAGAGAAATGAATCTAAGGATTTGTTTGGCAGATATTCGTATATTAACATTTGTTCTCTTCCTTCAATGCAGCATCCTAGAAGCTTCACAAGATTCCTATGCTGAAGCTTTGCAATAAGCATGACTTCGTTTTTAAGTTCTTCTATCCCTTGGCTTGAATTAGTGGATAATCGTTTTACGGCAACTTCTTTCCCATTGGACAGCTGACCCTGCAACAATTATCAGAAGAGTATATTTTTTTGGAATAACTAATTAAGAACTTGTTTTCGTTTGCAATAAAACATTGTATGAGCAAACTACCTTGTAAACTATACCAAAGCCACCCTGGCCAAGTTTGTTAGCTGGAGAAAAACTATTAGTTGCTGCAACAATGGTGCTAAGGTCGAAAAATAATACATCTTGGGGATAGCTGCCCTGCTCGAGCTCGCTTGATACTAACATATTTTTGTAGTAGATTGAGCCAGATGTTGGATCAAACAGTCTTTTCCGCTGTTTGTTGTTTGCATCTGTCCTTGAACAAAGTAAAAATATGATAAATATCTTTTTTCTATATTTTTGTAGTTGATTGCACCAAGTAAATCCTTACCTCTACCTTTTCTCCTCCTCATCCATAAATAGGCAGATAACATAATTGTTAGCCATACAGAAGTGACAGGAACAATTAGAATCTTTACACCCTTTACGAGAAAAGCATTTGATTGTATGGTATTTTCAGCTACATTGACAGAAACAAAATATCCTTTAACAAAAGAACGAGGAAGACGAATTTGTTACTTTTAAATAAAGAAGTAAGAGAAAAGTGATAAGTCAAATCAAGAATGAAGGAAGGGGATTTGTGCTGAGTATCCATTAGAGACTACAATTCTACATGCACAATAACCCGTTCGTTCAGTTTATGTTACCTAGTTCAAGTGCATCAACACGAACGTACATATCAAATCCACCATTGCCATCGATGTGATCCACTGTGTCTATTAATTCCCCATACCATGTTAAGCATTCATCCACTGACTCGTTATTATCTACGCTTGCATACGCAGAACAGGAACAATTCCTCAGACATTCCTTTTTACATTGTTGATGGTTGATATTGCTACGCAACAAACCTACAGATGAAGTGTCTGGAAACTTGATATTCTCAACTTTCAAAAAGCCTTCTCCATTTTGGCACTCGTAGGCTGATTCCATTCGTTTCCTAACACATCCTCCTGATCCATCTCTGAGTTGCCAATCCCTCGGGGATCTGGGTTCATAACCAGGTAAACAAGCGCATTCAAATGTATCGGGATTTCTAGGAGTGCACTTTCCATATGCACCACATCTTGCATACGTATCGCATAGGTGTTTAGGAACCGACAGGAACTCTTTCCATTGACCAATGCTCTCACTCCACCTCAGCCACTTGTATGTTCCTGCATGATCCACTACTGCTATTATGATAATGGAAGCGTCATTCATGTAGAGTGTCACATATGACTCTTCTGCATTTAGCACATAAGTATAATTGTATACATCGGAGAACTTCCTGTGTGGCCATATATGTTCTCGCCAACGACGTTTGTAGCCCTTGTAAAGAAAGATTTGTAGGGTGCCCCGTGGGTCTATTTCGATGGAGAAATCTCCAGTTCCTGGGTCATTTTCTGATCTCCATGAGGTTATTCTCCAGTCTAGGCCCATTTTCGCACTCATCCCTTGTCGCATTCCTGGTAGATAGGTATTAGTAGGATAATCAAAGCTCTGCCATAACATGCTTCTCTGTCTTCCATGAATCAAAACCAGGTTTCCAGAATCCAAGAGTTGAGCAACACTAGAATCAATTACTTGACTTGAAACATTTGTGGTCCATACTGGATTTTTTTGGGTGTGATCATTATGGAGAACGAGGTTTCCATATAGGTTAACTGATAAGAACCCTGAAGAGCCATTGATAGGACTGTTCCTGTTTGCTACCCACACAACAATTGATTCTGAAATTCTGTGGAACCATATTCCAAGATATCTGTGAATTGAACCACGAGGAGTGAAGAACCCTAATGCATACCTGCCATTTTTGGAGACAAGAAGGTCACCTTCTTTGAGGATTTGGTTTGTGGTGATGCTATCAAGTGAGTTATGTGATGGAATATGAAGAAACAGAAGCAAACATATCAGGTAAACTTTTCTGTTGGCCATGGTAATTTACTATGTGAGGTTTCATTTATGTATGGACTTGCGTATTAGTATTTTTGAACTTGTTGCGTGCTTGACTTTTTGGTTTTCTTTTGGAAAAAAGAATGCAACTTTGACACATCAATCTGATTAAAAAATATAATATTTTTTTAAAAAATTATAATTTATCAGTGCTTTCATTTTCTTCTTGTTTCATGAATTTAGGCTTTATTTGCAATATGGATCAGTTTATATGATCTTTCTATGGTAGAATATGTGGGCTTATTGATTATGACTGGAAATAGTTAGAGAGGGCTTATTGATTATTCATTTATGGACTCGCCTATTAAGTCTTTTTGAACTTGTTGCGTGCTTGACTTATTGGTTATCCTTTGGAAAAAAGAACGCAACTTTGACACACCAATCTGATATATATATATATATATAAAATTCCTTTGTGCTTTCATTTTCTTCTCTTTCATGATATTATGCTTTTTTTGTAATATGGATCAGTTTAAATGATCTTTTTTATGATAAGAGTATATGGGCTTTTATTGATTATGACTGGGAATAGTTAGAGAAGACTAAAAAGTGATAACTGTTCATTTTGGTAAATGATAACCTGCATGAGTTATACTCCAGGATTTATAATTTCTTTGGTTATATATCAATTTTCATTTTCCCCAAAATTACTTATAACTATTGATTAGATGGTGAACATTACATTTCAATAATGATCTTGCGTGTATTAATTTTGAATGATCTGTTCATGGGCAGGATTGTCTAGGATTATGGACTTGTGTGTATAAATGCTTGGCTTAAATCCAGCTTAATTCAGTATTAATCAAGGGGGGCTTGAAAAACTTAATTTCTTGCCCATTCCAATTTTTGTGCATCTCAAGTCTAGCTTAAATTTTTTAAAATCCTGCGGGTTTAAGTGAATTCAGGCCATGTCTAATGTCGTTTTTCTTGTCGATTGTTCATTCATGGCGGGATTGATGGTTGGGCAGATATTTGGGCCCATGAACAAATCTACTCTCAAAATAACTTTATGGGTTATTCTGTCACAGGACTAAGAGAGTCAAAGAGAAGAAAATATAATAAAACTTGAAAAAGAAAACGTAAATGAACCACAATTTTGTAGGGTTCAAAATATACAAATTTCAGTAGCCATAGTGTAATTCTACGTTTAGCGACTTATCAAACTGGTAATTGTGACTTCATTAATGGAACATGATTCATGCTCATATGCCGTTACTGAGTTTGTACTATTGGTAGATTTCCTGAAAATGAAAGCTGGTTGTTTTGGAGAAGGAAGAGCCTTTTCACTCCCTAACATTAGGACTACTTCTACCATTGTTGGTCTGTCTTCTGCATTTTCTTGTACACATAAAAGCCCTATTTGAATACATCTCAAGGCTTCATCTTTAGGATATGACCCTTCCATCGACGCATCTATAATCTCCGTGCCTCTGTTTTGTCTCCATAGTTCCCATACCTGTATGCTTTAAAACATTAGAATATGAAGATTGAACCAGTAATGAATTATAGAATATAGATTGGTTGCTATTTGCTATGAGCTTCCATTTCGTACATATTCTATTAAACTCAAGGAAGGCTCGTCTTCATGAAAGCCATTGTTCTTCTTGCCACTCACAATCTCCAACAGTATTACCCCGAAACTAAACACATCTGATTTTGTTGAAAATTTTCCTAGTAATGCATACTCCGGAGACATATAGCCACTGCAGAATAACATTGTTGAAAAGTTAAGTTTAACAAGTTTTTTAAAGGATATTCACATTAGCCAACTACTCTGTATACTACACTTACTATGTCCCCACAACTTTGTTTGTCTTCTCTTGAATTTGATCAGTCCTGAATATTCTAGCCATGCCAAAATCTGAAATTTTTGCATTCATGTTTGCATCTAGTAAAATGTTGCTGCATTTTAGATCCCTGTGAATAATTGTCAACCTTGAATCCTGGTGAAGATATTGGATCCCACGAGCGATTCCGATTATAATATCAACGCGTTTCTTCCAGTCCAATAATGCTTTTCTTGCTTCATCTGCATCAAGATGCAGGCTATCTTATTTGAAACTATACTGTTAGACAACGAAAATACCTAGACTACTATATACATTAAAGCTACTTACCAAAGAGAAATGAATCTAAGGATTTGTTTGGCAGATATTCGTATATTAACATTTGTTCTCCTCCCTCAATGCAGCAGCCTAGAAGCTTTACAAGATTCCTGTGCTGAAGCTTTGCAATAAGCATGACTTCATTTTTGAGCTCTTCTATCCCTTGTCCTGAATTTGTGGATAATCGTTTTACAGCAACTCCTTTTCCATTAGATAACTGACCCTGAAAAAAATATCAGAAGAATAAAGTTTCTCAATGCAGAACTAGATTTTCTCATTTCTCAAATATAGCATTCATGTATTGTATGAGCAAACTGCCCTGTAAACTATACCAAAACCACCCTGGCCAAGTTTGTTAGCTGGAGAAAAATTATTAGTCGCTGCAACAACGGTGCTTAGGTCGAAAAATGATACATCTCTTGGATAGCTGCCCTGCTCGAGCTCACTTGCCACTAACGTATTTTTGTAGTAGATTGAGCCAGATGCAGGATCAAATAGTCTTTTTCGCTGTTTGTTTTTTGCTGCTGTCCTTGAACAAATAAAAAACGATTAACCTCTCTTCTATATATCTTTGTAGTAGATCGGACCAAGTAAATACACTTTCGAATGTTTATTTATTTGTTTTTATTGATAAATATGGATTTTGAAGAGGTTTGAGTTTTAAAACTAGGACCTCCCCCACCTCCACTTTATGAGGTCTGCCAATTGAGCTACACCCAATTAGTTTTTGAATGTTTATTAACTAGCTGAGATTCATGGTTTCTTACCTGTATATTTTCTCCTCCTCATCCATAAATAGGCAAAAAATATAATTGCTAGCCATACAGAAGTGACAGGAACAATTAGAATCTTTACACCCTTTATTAGAAAAGCATTTGATTGTTTAGTATTTCCAGCTGCATTGAGGCAATTAAAATATTCTTCATGAAAAGAACAAAACAACTTATTTGTTACTTCTAAATAAATAAGCAAGAGGCAAGTAAAGAATGAAAGAAGGGAATTTGTGCAGGGTAGCCATAGAAGACTATAATTCCAGATGCACAGAAACCTGATCTTTCTGTTTATAATACCTAGTTCAAGTGCATCAACTCGAACGTACATATCAAATCCACCATTGCCATCCATGTGATCCACTGTGTCTATTAACTCCCCATGCCATGTTAAGCATTCATCTGCTGTTTCATCATTCTCTATGCTTGCATATGCAGAGCAGGAACAATTCCTCAGGCATTCCTTTTCACATTGCTGATGGCTTATATTTTTACGCAACCAACCTACAGACGAAGTGTCTGGATACTTGAGATTTTCAACTTTCAAAAAGCCTTCTCCATTTTGGCACACCGAGGCAGATTCCATCCGCTTCCTAACACATCCTCCCGACCCATCCCTGAGTCGCCAATCCCTCGGTGATCTGGGTTCGTAGCCAGGTAAACAAGTGCATTCAAATGTATCTGGATTGCTAGGAGTGCACTTTCCATATGCACCGCATCTTGCATACATATCACACACGTGTTTAGGCACCGACATGAACTCTTGCCACTGACCAACGCTCTCGCTCCACCTCATCCACTTGTAAAATCCTGCGTGATCAACTGTTGTTCTTATGATGATGGAAGTATCGTTCATGTCCATTACCACATGTGTGTCCTCTTGGTTTCTGTTGTACCCATAGTTGTATATATCAGAGAATCTCCTATGTGGCCATACATGTTCTCGATGGTGCGGTTTTGCACCCTCGTATAGAAAGAGTTGCGGCGTGCCTCTCAAGTCTATTTTGACTGAATATTTTCCGGTTCCTGGGTCATCTTCTGATCTCCATGATGTCAAGCTCCACTCTTGGCCCGTCTTAGGATCCTTCCCTGCTTTGGAACCTGGTAGGAAGTTATCTGTGGGATAATCAAAGCTTTGCCACGTGATTGTTCTCCTTCTTCCTTGAAGCAAGACCAAATTTCCCGAATCCAATATTTGAGCGACACAAGGATCATTGCCTCCAGCCGAAACATTTGTAGACCAGAGAGGAAATTTCTGTTGAGGATCATTGAAGAGAACAAGATCCCCGTTTCGGTCTAATGACAGAAACCCCGAAGAACCATTGACAGGGTTATTCCTGTTTGCTACCCACACAACGGTTTGTTCTGAAATTTTGTGGAACCATACTCCGACATATCTGTAAATTGAATTTCCAGGAGTAAAGAACCCAAATGCGAAGTTGCCATTTTTGGAGACAAGAAGGTTGCCATCTTGGAAGGTTTGGTTTGTGGTGATGATATCAAGAGAATTGCATGATGAGATGTGAAGGATTATAACAATACATTGCACAATACTTTGCTTGGCTGCCATGTTACTTTCTTGGTTTAACATGGTTTTGGATTTGTTTATTATATTTATAATTGTTATATTTGTATGATATGGATACGATTTTTGACTTTATGAGGCCCATGACTATGATTTCTTTGACATTTCTCTCTTCTTGAGACGATTAGAAGATCGACAAGTTTCTACCTTATTCCAGTATTAAATATATATTATTTGTACTGCTTTTCTAACAAATAGTTGAATATTTCATTTGTCTTATTATTTTAAAAGTTCTTTGTCTTTTTCTTTTTCCTACAGATATAAAATACATTATAATTATTTTCGCAACAGAAAATTTTACTGTAACGAAAAATATAATATCATTACTGTAAGAGATTACTCATCAGCAAGACAATAAACAAGAAAACTTCATTGCAATTCAATTAAGTTCCCAAAATGAATCGTCTAAGTAAGTTCTCATTTTGCCTCATGATTCAGAATGTACAAATTCTCATTTCGCCTGATAAAATTGATGAGCGAAAAACCTATATGTTTAGCGAGTTACCATATCGGTAATTGTGAGCTCATTTACTGAAGACGTTGCTGCAGCTGGTGGGCTGGAACTATTAATGGATTTTCTGAAAGTGAAAGCGGGTTGATTTGGATTGGGAAGTGCTTTTTCACTTTCCAACATTCGGACTACTTGTAGCATAGTTGGTCTATCGTCTGCATTTTCTTGTACACATAATAGCCCGATTTGAATGCATCTCAAGGCTTCATCCTTTGGATATTCCTTCTCTAATGATGAATCAATGATCTCCACTACAATACCTTCTCTCCATAGTTCCCATATCTGCACGATTAGTACTTCGTAGCATTAAAAAGGTTTGATTTAGCATTGATGTAACGGTGTTGATGAGTTTTCGTTTACTTACATGCCCTATCAAGCTCAAAGAAGACACCTTTTCGTGATAGTCATTGCTCTTTCTACCACTGATGATCTCCAATAGGATTATGCCAAAGCTAAACACATCCGACTTTACTGAGAATTTTCCGAACAATGCATACTCTGGGGACATATAGCCGCTGCACAAGAAAACCACAAAGTCATAATTCACTTTGCATTTTAGAATCGTAATTTGGTGATCATAGAGATGAAGTTTTACTTACTATGTCCCGATCACTCTGTTTGTCTTCTCTTGAATTTGGTTACATGTAAATATTCTAGCTGTGCCGAAATCTGCAATTTTCGGGTGCATTTCTTCATCCAATAAGATGTTGCTGCATTTTAGATCCCTGTGAATAATTTTCAATCTTGAGTCGTGGTGCAGATATAAGATGCCACGGGCAATCTCCGTTATAATATTTAATCGTAAGCTCCAGTTCATTTGTGATCTTCGAGTTTGATCTGCAAAACAAATCAGGACCTTTTAATCATTACAGGTTGGTGTTTAAGGCTGTTAATTATGGCAAACAACAATAAATCTACCGAAAAGAAATGAATCCAAGCTTTTGTTGGGCAGATACTCATAAATTAAAATTTGTTCTCCTCCCTCAATGCAGCATCCTAAAAATTTGACAAGGTTCCGGTGCTGAAGCTTTGCAATCAACATAACTTCATTTTTAAATTCTTCGATTCCTTGCCCTGAATTTTTCGATAGCCGCTTTACAGCAACCTCTTGGCCATCAGGTAGCTGACCCTGAAATCATTCTTACATGTATTTTTAAGGGAAACATTTAGTCATGTACATCCAATTAGTAATCGCCAACTGAAATAGAACTCACCTTATAAACAGAGCCGAAACCTCCCTGGCCAATTTTGTTAGATGCCGAGAAGTTGTTAGTGGCATCAACTATGGTTCTGAGATCGAAGAATTCAGTGTCAGGAATGTGACTGTTCTGCCTGAGTTGAGTTGCTTTTAAAGTATTTTTGTAGTAGATTGAACCACGGGCAGGATCAAATAGCCGCTTTCTCCATTTGTTCTTCGTCACTGCCCTTGACCAAATTTAACATTAATGCTCAGTCTCCTATTTAGAGACTGGGTCGAAAACATGTGACGATTCTTGTGCAGATTAGGTGTTTATGAATCAAATGGCACAATGCTACTTAGTACTTACCTCCAAGTCTCCTTCTAATCCACGAGTAGGCTAATAAGCTAATGGTAGTCCATGCTAAGGTAACTGATGGTATTAGAATGTACAGATTATTACTCCAAAAAACATGCGATTTTCGAGTAGCTTCAGCTGCATCAAATCAAAAACATATTATTATATGACCTAAAAGTAATTTCTAGAAATAGAAGTTGTTGAAAAACATTACCTAATTGGGTAGCATCGACTCGTACATACAGATTGTAGTCTTGATCTACATAGTCTAGCGTGTCTGTTACTTCTCCGTGCCATGTGAAACATTCACTAACTTTGCCTCCGCTATTTACGCTTGCATAGGCATTGCACGAGCAATTCTTCAAACATTGCTGTTCGCATTCCATACTGCTCACATTCTTTGTCACGTGACATGAAATAGAAGTGTCCGGAAATTTGACACTTTCCACTTTCACGAACCCTTCTCCGTGCCTGCACAGTAACGACGATTCGGTTTGCTTCTTAACACATCCTCCTGTCGGATCTCTCATATCCCAGTCTCTCGGGTATTTGGGTTCGTACCCGGGTAAACAAGAACATTCAAATACACCAGGAACGCTTGGAGTACATTTACCATATGCCCCGCAGTTGGCGTAAAAATCGCAGGGGTATTTCGGTACATACCAGAATTCTTTCCACTGACCATCGCTCTCATGCCATCTTAGCCACTTGATCACTCCGGAAATTTCCACTGTTACCCTTACAACAGCGGAACCGACCTTAGTGAGGTGGAGAAAGTATGCCTCGTCTTCGTTGTTAACAAAGTGGTATTCGTATATGTCGGCGAATATCTTCCATGGCCATGGGAGATTTCGCCAACGAGGGGCTGAGCCCTTGTATAGAAAGAGTTGTGGCATGTTCCTTGGATCGATCTTAACCGAATAGTCTCCGATTCCGGGGTCATCTTTCGATCTCCATGAGGTCAAAGTCCATTCAAGGCCAGTCTTTTTATTCAGGCCGAGTCTCATGCCATTCAAAAGAGTATCGGTTGGATGATCAAAGCTTTGCCACACTATTGTTTTACTTCTTCCCTGGAGCAATACCAGATTTCCCGAATCCAAGAGCTGAGCAGTACACGGATTAGATACTGTTCTTGTGACATTTGTAGACCAAAGTGGAAACTTTTGGTCAAGACCACCGTAGAGCAAAAGGTTTCCATACTGGTCGATCGAAAGAACTCCTAAGAAGCCGCTGATAGGATTGTTCCTGTTTGCCACCCACACCGCTTGTGGTTCTTTCAATCCATGGAACCAAATTCCCAGATATCTATAGCTGGATTTCCCAGGGCTGAAGAACCCGAATGCGAATTTGCTTCCCTTTGAGATCAGAAGGTCGCCTTCTCGAAAGGTAGTATTTGATGATATGATATCTAAAGATCTGGTTAGTGTGAGCTGAAGGATTAGATGCAAAAATAGTATCTTTGCGGCCATTGTGCTTTTCAATTTGTTTCAGTGAATTTTACAAGCACCTTTTATACCTCTGTTGAATGCAATTCTCTGGATTCCGCAAAACATAAAACTCATAAATTATTCCTGAAGGCCTTTTTCAAAGTCAATTTTGCACCATATTGTTTATATTAGTAATTACTTGGTGGGTGAAAGGAATCTTTTACCATTGGCCATGACTTGGCAACCACGTATTTGGGTGTTACGTATCATTCTGAGATTCTGAGCTTCGAGCCCTCATTTCGTCTGGAACTGTTGCTCACAGGCTTTTACGAAGGATAAAGCCGGAATTTGGCCCCGTAAATTTCCCAAGGCGACAGCGTCGGCAATAAATTTATTTTCAACATGATCACATGTTAGTTGATGGCATAATTAGTGTTAGGTTAGAGAGTTTTTATATTGTGAGGCTATAGTTGCGTAATGCTGATGTATCAAAGATATTTATTTGAATTAATTATATTATTGTGGCAGTTGTTGTCTGAGAAAAGGATACTTGTGTAATTTAACGGTGTCTCAAATTTAGTTGACTAGTAGTCAATACAAAACAAAAAAATAATTTGATGTATAAATAATTATAACCTCCTTGCGTACTGAATAAATATATTGGTACCTTCCTGTATTTTAAAAAATAATATATATCCTTACATTTTATCTTTTTCATACTACAACCTCCTTATATTTGGTATTATCTCATTTTGTATCAAATTTTTAACATAATACATGCTCATGAACAAAAATTGGTTTTATATATCATATTTTAATATGTTATGGACTAAAATTGCTTAAAAAAATTATTTATTGTTATTTTATCTTATGAAATTATACATTGAAAATTACAAAAATATCTTACAAATTGTCAAAATAATATACTTTTTATTATTACATACCTCATAATACAAACAAAATAAATCTAAATATACCTACAAATACTTGGTATGTTAAGAATTTTGATAAAAATAATTATAATTAAAGAAGCATGGAGGTTATAATATGAAAAACGCAAAATGTAAGGAGATTATAATTATATTTTATAATACCGGGAGGTAGCAGTTTATTTTATTTTATGAGATTATAATTATTTACCCTAATTTGATTGCAACTTGACAAGACCAGAGAAATTAATCACCGGGGAAAAATCAAACCTTTTCTTAAATCCATGAAAGCAACAGAAACCTGTGGGTAATTATCATGGCCAATTCCAAGAAAATTTTGCATTCCTAACTTGGCCCAGGTGGTTCCGGTATAGTATACAAGGTAATTTGGTTATGGCTCATGTGCTTGAATTATGTCCATCGGTGAGAAAATCGACTCTTACAAACAATGATTCCAGGTCACCTATATGATCGACAAGGAGTTGATGTAAAACGACTATCCGAGAATTCGGGACAAGGAATTGAAGAATTTAAGAATGAGGTCATACTCATTGCAAAGCTTCAACGCAAAAAATCTTGTGAAACTAGTCGGATGTTGCATTGACAGAGGAGTGCGAATGTTGGTTTACGAGTGTATGGCAAACAAATCGTTGGGTTCATTTCTCTTTGGGTTATAACTATTGTAAGCCATCTATTGTTCTCAGTATTCTTACGAACGAACTGTTTAAAAAAGAAATCGAAATTGGGTTGCAGATCAAACAAGATCATTGTTGGACTGGAGGAAATGGATTGACATTATAATTGGAATTGCTCGTGGGATCTTATATCTTCATCAAGATTCGAGGTAGCCATTTATACATAGGGATTTAAAGTGCAGAAATATTTTGCTAGATGCAAATATGATCCGAAAATATCAGATTTCGGTATGTTGGAATCTAGGGAATATCCTGGATAATTCTGAAGTCGTGAATAACACTTTCAGATTGAAATTTATTTGATCGGTTCATCAAACTTTCAATCGGATAAAATCAGAAAATATGTCAAGAACTAGAATTTGATGTTTGCTGTGAAAAATACAACCGAATTTTCTATCTATTAACCAATTTCACTTCTGGTGATATAAATAACCAAAATGTCAATAGACATGTTTCGAGTGGCTGCCATGTTTAAAGGACATGTTTTTTCATGTTTCAGTTGTGTCCAATCGACACACCGTTTCGGTCCAAAAATTCATTTTTCTGATGAATTTTCAAAGGGTGGGTTTGTTCAGGAATAAAAAATTTTCGAGTTGACCTGTCAGCTAAACCCCAGCCCGGGGCGCTGCCCCAGGACCCCGCCAAGGGCTACCGCCCCTTGGACCCCACATCCGGGGGCGCTGCTCCCGGACCCCCCAAATCGTAACCGTACTCGAACAAGTGTGCATTCCGCACTCTCCTAACTTGTTCGATGAAACGATCGCATTGGTCAAAATCAGTCAATCCAATTACACTAAAATACTAACATTCCTCCCCCATTTTAGTGCAATCCTTGATTAACCAAACAAAATCACAAACTCATGCATAAATGAAATATCGTGACGATTGAATTCCATCTTAGTACATTACACTTTTCAAATATTCGAATGCCAAGGTGTCACTATGGATTGAACCTTAGCTATTCATTATGAATACATGAAGATAATATACACATAAGTCAAATTCTAAAAGTTCTAACTTGACACTATCTTTAACTAACCTTGTGTCCTTATCCTTCATAAGCATATCAAAGTCAAGTCCTTACTTCTTGAAGCGGCTAAACTTCATGCTCATATAGGTAGCTCTTTTACTCTTGCACCTGTATATGCAATTTTTCAAAAGAGCTATTAAGAAGTTAAACTTCAACCTCCATTATAATCTTGCAGGTCTGAACACATACCTTAGGATGATGTGACTAATGTGTTCCAATCTCCAAACGTTAAGCTTTTCTCATTGAATTCCACATCTAATGTCATATTAGATATGAATGGGTATCTCAACATGAGAGATTTCAGATGGACTTTAATCCCATCCCCATAGCCGATTTGTGCATAAGATCTCTTCTTAACCCTTTAGTTAAATGATCGGTTAAATTTTGCTCGATTTTTACAAACCCTAGTGATATGACACCTTGCATGATACGTTCACGAATCATGCTATGTCTAACACTTAAATGTCTAGATCTGCCCTTGTATACTTGTCTATAAGCATTGGCCAAGGCAGCTTCAATATCACACCTAATAGACATAGGTGATATTGGTTTGGGCCACAATGGAATATCATAAACGAGATCTCGCAGCCATTCAGCTTCTTTACCAGCTACTGCTAATGGTACAAACTCAGATTCCATTGTTGAATCAGCAATGCAAGTCTGTTTCTTTGATGCCCAAGAGATAGCACCTCCCCCGAGAAGGAATACCCATCCACTCGTGGAAGAACTATCTTCTTCATTAGAAATATAACTTGCATCTGAATAACCCTCGAAAATCGAAGGAAATCCAGTATAAGTCAAACCATAATCCATGGTTCCTTTTAAGTACTTGAATACTCGACTTAAAGCTTGCCAATGATGTGAACTATGATTACTAGTATACCTACTGAGTTTTCCAACAGCAAAGGCTATATCAGGCCTAGTGCTAATCATGTCATACATTAGACTTCCAATGGCTCTTGAGTATTCAAGTTGAGATATTGCAACACCTTTGTTAGGTAGAAGCTTAAGGCAAGGATCTAAAGGAGTGTTATCTGGAGAACAATTCTTAAAGTTGAATTTATTCAAAATCTTCTCAATATAATAAGATTGAGAAATTGAAATAACATTGTTCTTTCGCTTAATTCTTATACTAAGAATCACCTCAGCCTCCTCCAAATCCTTCATTTCGAAACTAGATGACAAGAATTTCTTTGTTTTATCAACTTGATTTTGGTCAGTGCCAAAAATCAACATGTCATCCACGTATAAGCATATCATCACTCCTTTACCAGAAGTATCAAACTTGCTATATACACATTTGTCCGCTTGGTTGATATGAAAACAGTTAGACAAAATCACTTCATCAAATTTTTTATGCCAAGCCTTTGGTGCTTGTTTCAATCCATATAAGGATTTCTTCAACTTGCATACCTTGTTTTCACAACCTGACACAACAAACCCTTCCGGTTGTTTCATATAAATTTCCTCATCCAATTCACCATTTAGGAATGCAATTTTTACATCCATTTGATGAATTACAAGGTTATGTATAGCTGCTAAGACTATCAACAACCTAATAGTAGAAATTCTCGCAACAGGAGCATATGCATCAAAGAAGTCAATTCCTTCTTTTTACCTAAAGCCTTGGATAACCAATCTGGCTTTATACTTATCTATGGTACCATCTACTTTCATTTTCCTTTTAAAGATCCATATATTTCCTAGTGGTTTACAACGGGGTGGTAAATTAGACAATTCCCATGTATTATTGTGCATGATAGAGTCCATCTCATCCTGGATTGCTTCTTTCCAGAATGTAACATCCCTTGAAGCCATAGCTTCATTAAATGTTTTTGGATCCTCTTCAACAATAAAACAATATTGATACTGAGATTCAACCTCATCCCTAGGGGAGAGCAAAGAACCAATAAAACCGAACCGAACCGGAGAACCGGACCGGACCGAACCGAACCGAACTAATTTGGTTCGGTTCTTGGTCCATGTATGTGAATAATTTGGTTTTCGGTTCGGTTCTCGGTTTTTGGG
>CATIWQ010069148.1:0-21282 GCA_949673415.1 Euphorbia schlechtendalii | reverse complement strand
TCAAACCGCTTAGAAGAAGCATTGAGTGATGCAACTACTTTTGAAAGACATGGTACTCCAACATTTTAAGGGTAGTTCTTTCATGTTTTACTTATCTTTTTGGACTATAATTAGTGTCATACTAGTTGGGGATATGCATGTATATATGGTAATTAGATTTTTTGGACTATACCAGTTCCCACTAGTTATATGATATCGAGAACTTACAATTTTTTGGACTATTTAGGTTTTACTAGTTTGATAAGTATAGTTACACTTATTATCATATTAATTTTACACACTAAACGCTATAATTTAAGTTATTTTTATACTTCATATAAAAGATTTCAAGTGTTATGTAGTTGTTTTTTATGCAAATGCAGATACTAGGTAAATCTTGGGAGTAAAATGATCTAAAGTGGAATTCTATGAAAAAAGAGTAAAAAGGGGTAAAAAGATGTGTGGAACTTAAAGATTTGGCTTACGATCGAAGCTGTCGAAGATCCGTAAAGTTACAAGGAGAATTCTGAAGAAAAATGCAATTCACGATCACGACAATCATTCGCTGTTGTGACTTATTCTTCTTCAAAATAGAAATCTGCCAATCAAATATCACTACGCCATAGATTTCTTGTCTCAACTAGAATGGCTGGTGTTGCATCGAAGTGTTGCGATTTTTGAAGGAAAGAATGATTTTTCGAAACACATTTTGAAAAGTGTTGCAAAAGTGTTGCAATAGATATTTTTGTTGATCAAACACACTTTTATAGCAAAACTTTTAGTCTAACCATTGCGAAAAACACTATGAACTATGAATAAATGATGGGTGGGAAATCTCCCGCTAAGTATTTGGATGGAAAGTTTTTATTAAAAATAAAAAAAATTAAAAATTAATTAACAAAATATATAAATTACAGTTCTCTCTTCTCTCATCTCCCTCATTCGTAAATTTTGAGAACAAAATCCTAAATCTCTTCTAATTAAGTTCATCAAATTGTTCTTCCCTCAAAGACTATACTTGTAGCAGTTCTTCTTTGAAAAGCTGATGCAGAATTAAAAGAGGAAAAGTATCGAAGATAAGAAATGCAGCATCTCTTTTTCAAATGAGCAGTAGCAAAGCTTTGAATTAGCGAACAAGAATTCCGAGAAAATGGGGAAGAAGAAGAAGAAGAGTACGAAGATGAAGAGTCCAATAGTTTGGGTTTGAAGGCGAGCAAACACCCTTGCGCCGTCATTTGCCTAAAAGAGGGTTTAAGAATCCATTTAGCTTGAATTTTTAGGCATTTCCCCAATTCCTCTTGTTCCTTTCAAATTTGGAATCAATTTGCTCGATTTCTCTTTTAGTGCCGAATAATGCTTTATCTGTCTATCAAGGTTATTGTAGCCAAATCAGATACAATAACCTAAATTTCAAAATCATGTCTCATAAATTGTTGGTATGTTATGATGGATAATTATTTATTAAATAACAACATTGCTATTTTTCACTTTTATAATTGTAGTATAATTCAGTAGAGAAACTGAAGAAATAGTATGTGATATCATTGGAATCGAGTTAATTTTATTGGTGATATAATTGAAATTGTGAAATTTTAGTCATTGCTAAGAGATGCCAGGTACTTTTAGTTTTTGTTTAGTTTCCTTTTATATGCCAATTTTCTCATATTCCATTCTATCCAGCCTTGTGTAATTTAACAAAATTTAGATATCGGCCGTGTTCTATTCTTTATGTCTGATTTGGTTGCAGCTCTAACTATTGCAGTTCACTCATAGACACATTTTAGTTCATGTTTTAACTTCTATTGAGCATTTGGCTTGATTTCTGCTATGTACTTACAAAAGTCTTTAAGCATATATTATAGTTCTTTTCCTTAATTTATGTTATTTTGTTTTCTTCTTCCTAACATCAATTTGGTGTCTTTTCTTCTTGAAAAGATCAGTAGAGTTTAGCTCTCATTTGTTGAATTTAGTTTTTGCTTTCAATTTGTTTGTTGTTGCTGTCTACTTTAACTTGCAGGAGTGGAACTTTTTAGCCATTATAACAACTAGCTAAAAAACTACAGTTAATTTTAGCATTTTAAATCTTTAAATTCGCTGTGTGCATCTCTTGTGTCTGTCAGTTAGTAAATACAAGTTCATAGTTATAACTCTGTTGCAAATCATTTGATAATGGCGTGGTGATTGTGCTTTTTTTAAGGGCATGAAATTGATAAGAAGAATTTGTGTATTCTTACCAGAATATGGCATTGTATAGGTAAGTGGTATTGGCAACCAGTTAGCTAGTTTATAATTATAGGTGGGTAAATTTTCCTATCCTGCTTATGTTTTAGTTATTTCGTTGTAGATCACAATCAACAATGAGTTATTTTTTTAATTTATGTCCTGCTTAATTTTTAGTTATTTCGCTATAAAAGTTCTGTACATTGGTTTTTTTTGTAGGGGGCGATACAGCTCTGTTCTACGTGGCCATTATGTCATGCCATATATGTATGATATCATTTTGTACCATAGTCATTTTACAAATATAAATCTGGTAATTTTTCTCATTCATTCAATATATTTTTCTGGTAATAATTATGTCAAGCTCTATTCCTATAGTAAACTTTTAATTTATTTGTCAATCATTTCTATTGAGGTCTTATCATAAGAAACGCTCTTCCAGTCGAAAGGAGATACAAAAGGCACCAGAATTATTATTGATGCATTTCAAATCCTTTTTCTTTTCATTTTATATATTAAATTTAGGTATAAAGTAGTTGAGTTGAAACTCATTTGACATGTGAGTTGAAATCTTAATTTCTTTGCATTTAGGAATTAGTAGAACTAGGTGAGGCTGTTGGAACTCAGTGTTACGGAATTACTAGAACCAATTTCTTTGCTACCTGTCTCAAAGTATAAGTGTAGCTTTTTCAAAAGGAAACCAGAAGCTAGAGGTACTATTCTAGATTCCTGGCTTACGGATCATTCTCAAAATTCAATAAGGTACTGCAGTTTTTGAGCCATGTTAAGGCACTTTATGATTCATTAAGCTTTAAAGAAACAATTACCCAATATAGAAGGCATGAACCATCAATAACTGAGCATTAATATCCATGCTATCATACATACATAAATTAGCTATTGATTCATCACTGACAAACTACAAGCTCCACTCATCACTAGCACTTAAAAAAGCTTCCATTTTTCTTTAAAAAAACAAATTAACCCCACATTATTACTTAATTCTTCTCAAATTACTTTAGAGGATCTTGATAGTAACATTGCAAGGGTCCCTAATTTCACCCTTATTACCAATCAAAGGGTTATTCTCAGAAAGAATTGTAATTGCCTTTGAAAACTCCTTAAAGAAGTAATCTTGACTCTTATCCATTTTCTTCACATAAACTTTACTCCCAGAAAGAATTGTAATTTTACTACTTTGTCATATACATATTGATTTGTAGCTAGGATTTTTTTGTTTGGATTCAGTATTTCCTTTTGTTTGGAACACGGCATAATTAAAAACTACATGTATTCTACCCACATCAATTTGTTATGCTTGTGTTATATATGCTTATTAATTAGAAACTACTATATCTTAAGAAGTTCTATTATTTACTTCATTTTATTATTTGCTATATAATGTAATTGTGTTTTGGTATAATATTGTTTTGAGAAATGGAATAGAATGGAGTTTTGAGTAATGAATGTGCATTATTGCCCGACCAATCTCGTCGTGGCTTGTGTGGATGGTTCAAAACCATCCGGAAAAGCCCAAAATAACCGTCCCTAAAAGTCCATTCTGCACTAGTGTTGGTTACTGTTGATTGATTTGTTTATTATAGCTAAATTAGATATTTATAAAGTTAAGTTGGGAGTATTGTAATGAAGTATTTATGTATGGTCAACGATTTCGAGATGGATTCACTGTTCGAAATTTGAAGTCACTTCTTATTTTAATTCCCTCTCATGAAATCTTTCTTGTAATTTTACATTGTTTCTGTTTTTGCAGATAACGGGACTTGCATTTTCATTGCTAGACCCAAACTATACACACACACACACAAGGAGTTAATTATGAGGTTTGTTAACCTGACCTGCTTTTCGTATGTCTTATGTTTAAGGGCATTAATGACATAATTTCTCGTATGATTTTCAGGTGTTTTGTGGAAACTAGGCAAAGATCGAAAAAGTCTTTTGATTCAGAGGGGACTCGAACTGACTTGGCTTCACTAAGTTATTATTTATCCAATCCACGTATATATTTAATGATTTGGCTTCACCAAGTCAATCCAAAGTACTTAAATGCATTATTCGAAATGTCAGATTAGGATTAGGTGATATAATTGTGAAATTTTAATATTTTTCAGGTCTATCAACAAATTTTGATACTAGAATATAATTATTGCTGTATTGGAGCAGAATTTATCTGTATTAATGTAATACTCGATTTCTATATGATGTGATGAATTGTAGTGAACTTTTTGACATTTTCGACGCGGAACATTTCAAGAGGATCTTAAGAGCTGATGTTTGAATCGTATCAGCACTTCCTTCCACCCATCTAATTTCTGGACAATTTATAGAGAACCAAATTCCAATGGATATCTCGCCTTTATGGCTTTGAGATAAGTTCTCTAGAAAGGTAATTAGAGGAAAACTCATATTCCTAATCTTAAAACTGCTTAGTTCCTATTGCTATTGCTATTGCATAGAATTAATCTTATTTGAGGAAAACTCAAATTTATTAACTATTGCTATTGCATAGGATTAATCTAATTTGAGCAAAAGGCTAAGATTATGACATTAAATGGGAGTGGATACAATAATATTGGAAACGTGGAACTAACAGATGGCTGGTAAGAATTTTCAAAATCTAGTAGCTGAGATAAATGTTCAGCTTAAGTCTAAAAATGCATGTTTGTGTCAGGTATGCGATAGATGCTGTTGGATATATATAATTAGTAGACAGAAGATAAGAAAGATAGCAAGCACATGGGTTTTGAGAATAAATTAGTTTGTCTTATTTTTTATGATTGACTGTTGAGGTTGCTTAAGATTACAATATTATTTGGCTCAATTTTTAGTGCCATTTGAGCTATACATTTTTATTATTCCTTTGAAAAGTTTGAAAATGCCTTTTGTAAATATAGTTATTTGCATACTTAAAAACATAGAAAATGAATAAATGCCAAAAAGGTATTGCATTATTCTTATAGCTTTACTTATCATAGTTTTCTCGCATCTTATTTGGTATATCATACGAGTCTATGCCTCTTAAGTCTCAACAAGTGGTATAATGTTAACTTTCAAATGCTTGATGGATAATAATGTTTACTTTTGTATAAGTTGTTGTATTAATATTTAGATATTGACTCATGATTAGTTGATTTGAAGTTTAACAAAAAAAATGAGAATTATGTGGGTAGAAATTGAAATCTTGTTTCATTTTAAAAGATTGGAATTGTGAGTAATTTTTTGTTATATATATATGATAGGTGGTATAATCATTGAATGTGTGAATGATGATGTGAGGCAGAGAATCATCAATTTCAGATCAGATCAGTGATTTATCAGATCAGTGATGGGAGGAAACACTAAATACTTTTTTAGTAGCGTTATTTTTAGTTTAAATAGTATTATGTACTTTTTAGTTCTTGTTTGAATTTGTATACAATTAAATATTATGCATTAAAAATTATATAAAATAATAAAGTTCAATTTTTTTGAATGATGACATCAATTAATTGTTTTACAAATGTGTTACATTAAACGTAAAAAGTGTTTCAAATGCAACATAAGTGTTTTTAAAAAAGTGTTGTGAAAACTTGACATGGTGTTGCAAATATGCTAAAAGTGTTATAAGAAATGTGTTGCGAAAAACGACAAAAGTGTTACGAAAAAAACTAATGGACGTTAATGTTGACGGCTACGGGTATTTTTTACAACACAACAGAAGTCGTTGGAAGTACTAAAAAAGTGTTGCGAAAAGTCACTTGTTGCAACACATTTCTTAGTGTTGCAACAAAAAAAATGTGTTGCAAAAATGACTTTTCGCAAGGGAAGCATCACCAACGACTTTTTTCACAAAAAAGTGTTGTGAAAAGTGGTTTTGCAACACTTTTGGCTTCGCAATACTTTTGGCACTTTAGGCAACATTTTTTCGTTGTTGCGATAGACCATCTATGGCATAGTGGATTCACGATCGTGACTTGTAAATCGCGGTCGCAACTTGGACGGTTTTCTGGTTTAATCTTCTTAACTACCAACCGCCAGATAAGAATGATCAACCGCTATCAACCACCATCAACCACCATCAACTACCAACAAATAGACACCTATCAGAAATCAAACAATCATGAAAAGGTGCCTCTCCATTATGGATTAGATTGAAGCTTCTCAACCAATCACATTGAAGTGATGCAATCATTCACCAATGGACACAACTCTTCGTATGGATAGATGCAACCCTTCAAACTCTATAAATAGGGCTCCAAATCTTACAATTTCGTGTAGCAAGTGGTGCATTAGAGTGCATGAGTGAGATATAGTGTGTGTATAGATAGAGAACTCGCAACGTTCATAACTGTTAGCGAGAAAATGTTTAAGTGATTCGAATCCTTGTTTCGATCATTAGATTTCTCTATATTCTCAAGCGATTGTTGTATAAGTGTACTTGCAAACCACTTATCAATAAAAGTTTTCATTCTTCAATATTCGTTTGTTCGATATTCGTAAAGAATAGCATCCTAGCGAAGGTTCTGTACGGGTTGAGATAGAATTCAAAGCAGACGCAAGAATTGCAGGAATTGACGACTCCCATTAAAGAGTAGATGCGGTTTGATCAACTTTAGCTTTCACTTGCATACCTTACAACTTTACTTTGCTTTCTACTTATACTTTCTATTTCGAAGTTTATGATATGTCTATGTGATCCTTATTTGTTGTCACTACACTTTTACTTAAGTTGAGCGCTTTTGGCTAGTCCAACTCTGATATTATCAAACCTGAAGAATTGTTTATCTTGGAAGCAATTCTAGAGGGCACACCTATCGATGTCAGTAGGATTATGATGGAGACACTCATGTCTACAACACAAAATCCCGAAATGACCGAATATGGGTGTTGGACAATGGTGAATCTGTTGGGACAAATAGGAAGATTACCATATTTCATAGAAACTTTCACTAGTGAAGATGTAATTCTGGAGTTAACGATGGAATTCTTTTTTGAGAAAAATTTCTTAATAAGGTGCATTGGAGAGGATAGGATAACCTATAATTGGAGACCATGGGAAGAAAGGGTGGAAGCAAAATGGGAAAGAGAAAGGGAAATTGTATGAGAAGAGGAGCGTAGAGATCCCAACCTCCACGGAAGGTTGAGTGACCTTACGAAAGGGTAATTTTCGATCCATAGAAAAACTAAAGACATTCGTGATCTACTAATTGAGGTCGAGCAAGATTTAAGGGAATCTTACTGCGAGATTAACTAAATAATAGGCGCTCGCATAAGACAAGATTAAAATTAAACTCTGAGATTAACAAGCTTTTGACCGACATAGTAAAACGTTGAGTTTTGAAGTTACATGGTTCCTATTTAAAGTATCCTTTGGATAAAGTAGCTTTTGAGTTTTAACCTTGAAACTGAATCTCACATCATCACTTTAAAATGTAAATGGTGTTCAATACTTCTTGATTTTCAACACTTAGCAAAATTCTTGAATTTTTCTTCACATGGGGTTCGCCATTCCAATAGGCTGCCTGTGAACATTGAATTGCTCCTTTGCTAATGGTTTGGTGAAAATGTTAACTCGATCTTCTTCTAAAGGAACATACTCCAATTTGACATCTCCCCTTAGCACATGATCCCTTATGAAGTGGTATCCTATATTGACATGCTTCATCCTGCCATGTTGAACTGGATTCTTCGATAGGTCAATTGCATTCATGTTATCACACATAACTTCAACGCATTTTGACTTTATACCATAATCCTCTAGTTGTTGCTTAATTCATACCAATTATGCTACACAACTTCCTACAGCCACATACTTAGCCTCAGTTGTACTCAGTGCAACAGAAGTTTACTTCTTACTATACCATGAGACTAGGCATTCTCCAAGGAAATGGCATCCTCTTGTGGTGCTTTTCTGATCGAGATTGTATCTGCCATAGTTAGCATTTGTGAATCCTATAGGAGTGAAATCTAGGCTATTGGGATACCACAGACCTGCATTAATAAAACCTTGCAAGTACTGGAGAATTCTCTTAATAATAGCTAAGTGAGATTCTCTAGGGTCAGCTTGATAATGTGCGCAATAGCGCATGGAAAATTGAATATCAGGCCTACTAGCAGTTAAGTAAAGAAGTGAATCAATATTACCTTTGTAGAACTTGCTATCTATAGGTTTATTAGCTTCATCCTTACTCAAAATTGTATCGGTGGTCATGGGAGTGGACATTAGCTTCGAATTTTCCATATCAAAATTCTTCAGGACTTCTTTTGCATATTTTGCTTAACTGATGAAGATTCCATCTTCACCTTGCTTGATTTTTAGTCTAAGGAAAAAGTTGAGCTCTCTTATCATTGATATTTCAAATTCATTTTTCATTTGTTTGCTGAACTCCTTGCACAGCTTCTCATCAATTGCTCCAAAGATGATGTCATCCACATAAATTTTGACAAGCAACACATCATCCTTCTTTCGCCGGATAAAAGAAGTCATTCATGCTTTCCCTCTTTCATAACCTTTACTGATAAAGAAATTGGTCAGCCTCTTATACCAAGCTCTAGGAGCCTACTTCAATCCGTAGAGAGATTTCTTCAGTTTGAAGACATGCTCAGGATTCTTGGGATCTTCAAAGCTAGGAGGCTGGCGCACATATCTTTCTCTTGAATAAAGCCATTGAATGATTCACTTTTAGCATCCATCTGAAATGATTTGAAGCTCATATGAGATGTGAAACCACATAAAATCTTGATTACTCCAAGCTGAGCTACAGAGCATAGGTTTCATCATAATCTATGCCTTCTAGCTGATTGTAGCCTTGAGTAACAAGCTTGACCTTATTTTAGACAATAATACATCTTCATCAAGCTTGTTTCTGAAAAACCATTTGGTATTCATAATTGATTTTCCTTTATGTTTAGGAACTAGATCCCAAACATCATTGTGTTAGAATTGATCTAATCACGATCATCCAATAATCATCTCCTTCTGCATCTTTGAACTTTTTAGGATCAATCAATGAGATGAATGCTGGATAACTCATCATTCTGATGAGCTTATCTCTTATCATTACTAGATTATGAACATTATCAACAATGCTTACGACTGAGTGATTGCGATGAGTATTAATCTCTGTTGGAAGACTCAAATCTACAATGGGAGTGGAGTCTCTGCACTAGGTTGTTGAGGCTGTGGTTGATCTTATACTTCATTGAAGTTGATTGACAGATCTTCGTTAACTTTAACTTCCTCAACTTCAAGTTCTTGTGATGGGTTAAGAAGCACAGTGATTGGTATGTTGAGTTGATTCTCTTACTGGTTTACTCATTCATCTTCATCAGATGGTCGTCTATCTACATTGTTAGTTTCATCAAAATCTACATGCATAGACTACTCTAATAAAACGATCCTCTTGACATATATTCTATATATCCTGCTATTAGTTGAGTAACCCAGAAAGATACCTTCATCAACCTTTGGATCAAACTTTCCTAGCTACTCCTTGGTGTTTAGAATGAAGCACTTACAGCCAAATGATTTGAGATGACCAATCTTAGGCTTGCGCCCTTGTCAAAGCTCATAGGATGTCTTCTCAAGAATTAGGTGAATTAAAACTCAATTCAAGATAAAACAAGCTATGATAATAGCTTCTCCCCAAAAGTACTTTGGTAGATTGTTATCACTCAGCATGGATCTAGCCATTTCAACTATGGTTCTATTCTTCCTTTCTACAACCCCATTTTGTTGAGAATTATAAGGAGCAGAAAAGTTATGGTCAATACCAAGCGCTGAACGGAATTCCTCAAAATGGAAGTTCTCAAATTCAGGTCCATGATCACTTCGGATTCTATTGATTTTACTTCCCAATTTGTTCATTATCTGATTACTAAGTTTGACAAAAGACTCAAAGGTTTCATCTTTCCTACTCAACAAGACTACCCAAGTGAATCTCGAGAAGTCATCCACAACCACCAATGAGAATCTTTTTCCGCCCATGCTCATAGGTTGAATAGGACCAAATAGATCTAGGTGGAGGAGCTAAACGGTTCTTAATTACTATGTTGTTTATATATCTAAATGACTTTTTAACTTGCCTACCAAGCTAGCAAGCTGAGCACAATCTATCTTTCTCGAAATTGATACTGGGTAAATCCACAACTAATTGCTTTTTGGCTAATTTGGACAGAATGTTCATATTTATATGACCCGACCGTCTATGCCAAAGCTATGAATTATCCTCCTTAGATACAAGATAAACATTAGTATAGCCTAGTGAAAAATCAATCATATACACATTATTAATTTTAGGAGTAAAGAGTATAGTTGAGTTAGTCTTACAATCAATAACTGACAACCTACTGAGCCAAATGTAACCTTCCTACCTTTTTCACAAAGTTGGGTTACTCTTAGCAAGTTGAACTTAAGTCCTTTGACCAGAGACACCTCTTCAAATTAAGGATAAACACTGATTATGCCACATCTAATAATCTTCCCTTTATGGCCATCTCCAAAACTAATACTTCCATTTCTTTTATGCTTCAATGACATGAACTGACTTTCATCTCCCATCTTACACCTAGAGCATCCACTATCCAAATACCACATTTCAATGTCATCAATGGATCTTAGGCTCACCTGTAAAAATAGTTACATTTTCTTAGGTACTCATGCTTTCTAGCTAGGTCCTCACTTGTTAGCAACGCTTAAGTTAGTATAGTCATACTCATCATAATAACCATTTTATGCCTACACATTACTGTGGCATGTCTAGCTTTACCACAAAAGCCACACACTGCTTTTGTTTTGGGCTATCTCGCATTCTTCTTTTTAGAGGAATTCTTCCTCATAGAATTGCCAGTTTGTTACTCGAAGATGGATTGTTGGCTATAGGAGGAACACGTTTCTCCTTTAAAGTTGTTATCTAAGTAGACAACTCATCTAATTTCTTAGTGAGCTTATTGTTTTGACATTTATGATATTTAGCTTTTTCTTGAAGAAAGCGAATATCAAGAGATAAGGAAGCAATTGTATCTTCCTGATCTTCACTTCTCCTCACTAGTTCTTTGATGTTTTTACCTGACTTACAAGTCTGCTTCATTAGATCAAAGGGTACCTAAGCGAATTCTTTTATTGATAAAGGAATTTCAAGATTTACCTCAATTTGCAGGTTTTTCCCTTTGTTGTGATCAACATCAGAGTCAGCATCAGACGAATTGCTCTTGGAAGCAGATGTTGAGCTCTCGCCCCTTCCATTATCTATCGCCATCAAGTAGAGGTTGGAGGAATTAGTAGATTCTTCATCAAATGATGAAGAATCCTCGGAATCACTCCAAGGGGGAGCAAATGCCTCATTTTTCTTAGTCAACCTCTTCTTGATTCTGTCCTTTTTAGATTTAGGATAAGATGACTGGATATTACCCTTCTCACCATAGTTAAAATATTTTATGTCTTTGCTGTGCTCCTTCTTGGGTCCTTCCTCAACTCCGCGTCGATGCTGAGTTGACTTAATTTTGCTAGGAAATTTGTTTTTGGGAAATTTCCCATTCTTCTTCATGAAGCGCTTGAATCGTCTCGTCAAAACTATCATCTCCTCATATGAATCACTACTGGTGGATTCATCTGATGATCTACTTTTAGAATAATGGCTCTGCCCTCTTTCTCCTTGCCTACTCCTTTTGGAGTCTTCAGTATATTTCCTCAAGGACATCTCTTGAGTTAAAAAGGTTCCTATTAGCTCATCATAGCTATAGGTCTTGAGGTTGTGAGCTTCCTCGATCACACTCTTCTTGGCATCTCACTCTATAGTGAGAATATAGAGAATCTTCTTCACCATTTCTTCTTCGATGAACTCCTTACCCAATCTCTTCATTTCATTAATGATACTAATAAACTTGGTATTCATGGATTGAATACCTTCAGCGGTGCTCATCTGGAACAGCTTATACTCTTTGAGCATGAGGTTGTTTGGACTCCTTGACCTTATCTGTCCTGTCATAGGTGATCTCCAACTTTTTCTAGATTTTTCTTGCGCTCTCTCGCAGCCCAAGACCTTGTTAAACTCTGTAAGATCTAGTGCACAATGTAAGTAATTGATGGCCACCTCATTCTCTTTGAGAAGTCTTAGGTCAGCATCATCGTAGTCTTATAGATCAACTATGACTCGCTCCCCATTTCACACAATAATGGGAATATGGGGGACCTAACTCTATTGCTAGCCATGCTTTCATGCTTTGGGATTGAATAAAATTTTTCATGTTATTTTCCAAAATGTGTAGTGTTGGCCATCAAAGAGTGGAGGCTTGGTTATAGACATTCCTTCTTTAAGGAGTGTTGTAAGTCTTATGCCACAAGACTAGTTATTATAAGCCATAAGGATCTTTAACTAGACAATGAGTCTTAAAGCTAACACTCACTCTGATACCACTTGTTGGTCCAAGATAGCTTATATAACACAACAGAGGGTGGTGAATGCAGTTACTTGGTTCGTTTTAAGATTTATAAAATTCTTTCCAAGTTTAGTTTTTAAATGCATGCTGAGTAACTTTATGTTGAGTGCAGGTCTAAAAACTATAAACTACTTAACTTTGCTGACTTAGTTTCTCTTCAATCTATGCTAAGTACTTTACTCAGCTTGGATTGGTTTTTCAAGCTTAACTTATAAAATAGAGAGAATAATGAATAAGCAAAGACGCTATAAAGATAAATGACTTAAGACAGATATTCAACACTTGAGATTTTATCTTGGTTTAGCCTCGAGCCTACCTTTAGTTTCCGGATTCCTTTCCAAGCTTTAATTCACTAGTGTTTCTTTCCTTCCTTAGTCGAAGAAGCCTTTACAGTGAGTATACTCCATTACAGAAAGTACCTTTCTTTCTAACTACCACTCAAACATAATTTAGGTACCCTTCCTAAACTGTCACTCAGATTTGATTTGAGAAATTGTGAACTAATGATTTCAACTTATAAAACATTGTTGAATCCTTTTACAATGTTAAATCTAAGATGGTTTCTCTCTATTACAAACTGATTGATAGATGACTGTTTACATAGAATGCTTGATTTGGAATTTCTTAATGCTAGGAATATTTTGACAGTATTTCAGCTCTTAAGAAATTTGAGGTGATTCACCGAGTTTGAACTTCTGATTCAGTCTTCTATTTATACTTGGAAGATTTGGAAGTAACCGTTGCAAACTTCTCATCCTGACTTCATCTTCAATTTCTCTTCTCTTCATAGATTTTGAATTTGTCTGTTTGAAACAAATTACATGATATTTAGAGAGAGAGAATTCAAATGTTGAAGCGCGAGATTAGTTTATTAATTTGAGATGCATGAAAAACTCATTTCCTTCAAGCAATTCCATTTTGATAGAGAGGTGTGCGAGATGTGACATGGAGACTTGTGATTTGTTCGATTACTGACATTACAAAGGAGCACGGAGACATTGGAAAACCACGCATGCTAGAAGAAGCCTTTTATCTTGGACTTCAGTGAGAAATCTCCAACACTCCATACTGACACCTTTTGGTTGTGAGGACTACGTGAATATCCTTTTCATTTTCAGTGCTTTTTTACTTGAAAAGGCACTAATAGAATATTTCATCTCTCACAGACAAAATTAAACGTACGTGTGTCATATAAATTTTCTAAGTGTCAAAATTACTCAGCTTTTATGAAATAAAAGCTACTCAGCTTCATTGAGTCTATGTCATATAAATTATGTAATACTCAGCCTCACTCAGTTTTTCTTACTCTAAGACATAACTTAATTAAAATTCAGTAGACTAAGTTATTTTTCCTTAAACAAACTCAAGTAAACTTGTTTAATTAAGAGTCCACTCAGTACTCGACTAATTTTACTATCCTAGACAGTTTGTTATTTCCAAAACGTTTTAAGTATTGTGAAGTACTATTACCTTGGGTTCAACATAGTTATCACAACATTTTCTATAACATGAATTGAAACCCAAGTCATGCAAAGCATACTTAAATCAATTCATAGAAATCACATTTCAATATATTATTATCAATGAGCCATAACATATGGCAAGCTTTGATATCATTGTTGGTTAATTAAGGCTGATAATGAACATGAAAACTGGCATGGTAGAATTTCAAAACTTAAAATTAACCAAAGAGGAACTCCTAAGTATGGCATGATTGATAAAATCTTAGTTGAAACATTCCATGGGTGCATTAGGTTTATAAAACTTATTAAAAGAACCTAGAATCTAAGTATAGAGCATTACCAATTGATGTGTGCATTCATTTGATGTGGTAGAGCAATCCCTTAGTGCAATCAGACAGCACTTCGTTAGCACAATCCTCCAAACTAAGACAGCCTCTATGATAACTCCACACAAACACCACTGACCAAAACGTCACAAGGAGGAAGAACTCATTGGTTAACAAGTGGCTACTAGACCACTCGTAGACCAACTCAAAAATAACTGTGAAGGCTCTATCCCAAAATAGGAATAAGCTTTCAAAAAAAATTCTCGCAAATACTAGAGAAACTTGGGGAGGATCTCAAAACAATTTGTAAGAGAAACGAAGTCAATCTCAGAAGGAAGGCTGAACTAAAGTGATGAAGAAATGAGGAATTCAACTCATATTTATAGGAGTAAGGGGAGAAAAACTGCTCCCCTTTAAGCAATGTGGGATGGGGAAATCCCCATCCCACACGCGGGTCACCGGACAAAGCTCCATGCTCTACAAGCCTGAATTGCACACAAAGCCCACTTGTGCGATCTATGTGCTTATACTTCAAGCGAGGCCTTATTAGACTTCTCGCAAGCCACACTTGTTGGTTTCTAGTGGGTCAGCATTGCAGGCCCCATGCTAGCGCTGTTAAGTAGCACTTGCAGGCCTGTGGCCCACTATCATGGGCTAGCCCATGTTGGCGGCCTGCAAGAACTCTTTTTCTTGCGTGGCTACCATGCAGGCCCTTCTTGTCAAAAACCTATGTTCACGGGGCCCACTCATAGCAGGAAAAATTATCTTTTCTCCACCAATTGCATTTTTCCAATTCCTCTTTCAAATATTTATTTGGTTCAACCATTTAATGGTCCATCCAAATGAACTTGACCATTCTTTTATTCTCAATATAGACCCCATCCATTAGTTCTTTATTTGGTCATGTGAAGGTCCAATGTGTGTTACTAGCAAAAGTGTATAATCCTTCGATACTCCGAGAGTCACATTCTAGTGACTTAATCTGAATATGCAACAGTAACCAGTACAATACACTCCTTCCATTATGTTAAGTACCATCCAGTTTATTAAGCTCAGATAAAGTGGTAACTCATGTAATAGTCATAGTTATCCTAAAATTAGAATTTTGTACACAAAGAACAACACTCACATTTATGTAATGAGATTGACTAGAAACTCGTTCTATCAATCTCATACTTTGATCAGAGGTTTATGAGAGTGTGACTTCAATAAGAGGCCTTATGGTACAACTTACACTATATCACTATATTAAGAGTGACGAATCCCATCTTAAATACTCGGCTCACCAACGAACGATCATCACTATACTCGTAATCATCTGTATCATCCTAACAACATGGTATGCATAAGTATTACTCAAAGTATAACAACTTTCGCATTAGGTAGCCAGTATCTTAGGTCTGAGGATACTCACACTACTACTACAATAAGACATGGCACTAACACATGGATATAGTTATTTTTTAGTGTCTTTCTTATAGTGATCTCCAATGTATTACCCAAATACATTCGTGTATTAACTCAAGGTACCATCTTCAACTCATGAGATCGAATCCTTGGATTCAATCTAAGGAGTAAGCCTACACATGCTTGTCTGTCTACTTCATTGATGTCCAGTCTCAATGAAACTATAACTAGGGATATTTAGACTTTTCCATAATTACAAGTGTGTGCAGTTCTCACTCCCACATAGCTCCTAATATGTCCTTGCACTTTCACGCTATGAAATAGTCACAGACTTAGTTATATTATATCAACGAATATATATACATACATAATAGCATATATATAATACAGTGAGTTGCAAAATTTAGAAAAGATCATCTATAGATAACAACGGTGCCTTATTACTGATAACCAATAATCCAAATTGTTTGTACATTAGTGACTATTAAAGACGTGTCACCCTAATTGCCTTTAGGGAATACATTGTGTCTAATAGAAGCATGTCAATATTAGACATCACTTCATAAGGGATCATGTGCTAGGAGATATGTCAAATTAGAGTATGTGTTTTCAGAGGAGCCACGGGCAGATATTTTCACAAAGCCTTTAGCAAAGGAGCAATTTAATATCCTCAAAGAGCTAATTGGCATGGCAATTTAATTTGATGAAAATCTCAGAAAATGGCTAAGTTTCAAAAGTTAGATCAAAGTTATGCCAAGTTAGTTGAGGCAACATGTATTTACTCAATTTAAGTTAACTCTGTTAGTTTAGTTTCGTGATTAAAGTTTAAAACCACTTTATTGAAAGGTATTTGAATTTAAACTGTTCAGAGCTAAACTATAGCGTTTTACTAAGGAGATTCATTTACATGTACAATTTAACCATTCACTTTGATCTTTGCTTGTGGAGAGGACATGTTTTTCCAAGTATAGCATCTATAAAAGAGGGAAGTGGGCTGGAGAGAGAAGGCACTATCTTTTAAATTTTAATCATTTTGCTCTCTCAAACCCCAAAATCTTTCTTCTCTAAATTGCAACCTACAATGGTGTCTGCCCAAAATCAACACCAAGAACCTGAGCTAGAAGAGAATCAGTTCATCTTAAGAGATAAATTCTAAAGAAACATGTTCATTAACACCATTGGAGATGCAGAGAAGGTAAACTCCCCCAAGCTACTATGTTCACCCAAGTGAAGTGGAGAGTGGATGAAAGGGAATTCAGGCTAATCTATAAGGTTGACTACAACAAAGTGATCAAGAATAGCACACTGTAAAGAGTGATAAGGTAGTAAAATCTCATGGATTTTCTTCTCCTTAATGGTCCAGCCACTAAGGACATCATGCATAGCTTCTACACTAATCTATACATTATGGAAAGGTTTCTTGACATTCTCTCTACTGAGATTGGAGGGAAATCGTACTTTGTGTCTACAAAGCTAATTGGGAGCATTCTCTATATGAAGTTAAAGGTAACATTGCTAAGGAAGAACGGAGATGAAGAACATGTTGATATCTCAGAAGATTGTGAACTTTATAGTGCTTATAGCTTTGGAGAAATTAGAGCTTTAGGCTTAACATGGAGGGTGAGACCTCACTACGAGCTCTTGACCAAAGTGATTATGCCTAAGATTAGGCCTCTCTCTAGCTGTACTAAGGTTGAGAGATACATCGTTTATCATATGGTGAAGTCAAGTAGCTCAATTGGCTTGTTCTTATCTTGCACCATCTCACTAAGGTGATAACGATGTTTCACTATGGCTATCTCATCATAGTTATAGTGAAAGCCCTGAAGATCAATGTAGATGTCTATGAGAGGGCTGGAGGAGATCATTTACTACCTTTGATGAATGTCTTTGACTTCAAGCACTTCAAGGAACTTCACTTCACCAAGCTTCACTTTGGATACACAAAGGTGCAAGCCATCAAGCTAAAGAAGGTGAAGGTTGTGCCAACCATTGTACCATGAAAGTCCAATGAAGGGACTGAGGATGAGCTCCCTTTCAGGTGCATTTGATGAAATCAAAGACCATTGTAAGCCTAGTGGCAAAGCAAGCTGCAACAAAGAAGAAGGCTAGTCCAACCAAGAGAAAGAAGGAAGTAGACAGTGTTTTAAAAAGTGTTAGGCGCTAGTCAGGTGGTCAAAGATGAATCGGTGCCTAGACGGGGATTAATCGGGGCCTAGGAGAACTTAGGCTCTAGTCAGTAGGGTTTAAGCACTAAGCGTATCTAGGCGGTAACCCTGAAAATAGCTCCTAGGCGGGGCCCAGGCGGATCCTGTTAAAATAATGGTAGCAGCACCTCCCAAAGCTTAGCTCAAAAAGAATTTGAAGCTAAAGACTAAGGTTAAAAGGGAAGCTAAGAAAGAAGAAGAAGAAGCATAGGTTGCAAAATCAACTCATCCTCCTCCAAACACTGAGTTCGTGGAAAAGGTGTAGAGTATGATTACTCCTGAGTTGGAAGTAGAGTGAGGAGGAGAAAGAGAAAGTAGGATACATTAAGTCTTGATGCTACTGAGGAAGTTCAGCAAGCTGAGAAATAGCTAAAAGGAGTGTAAAGGAAGAGGAATGCCTCTACCAGATCGAGAAGAACACTACAGCTTGTAGTGAGTGATGAAGAGGTTGAAGAGATAAGCTAAATAATGTTTGAGGAATCAGCACCAATTGAATAAACTACATAATCACCCTTCCCACTTAGTAACCTGAGTTGCCTAAGGCTGATCTATCCTTGGAACAAACAGCTAGCCCACAGGCATCTATAAATCTAAACCCCACACCTTTACCTACACCAATTCCTTCTAATTCTCAACCAAATTCTCCCCAACGAAACACCAACCCTTCTTCACCACCTCCAATAACTAGAACTTCAATCATTCCCTCTCCAACTAAGTCTACACCACATCCTATTGTAAATACTACAATTTCTTCTCTACCTTCCTCACCAAATACAACTCTACAATCTAACCAAATTCCACCATCTACAAATTTTCCTCCTACCCTTTCTTCAAACCCAACTCCTACCCCCTCAATCCCTCTGATTGTGGAAGTTCTTCATACCGAGAACTATGCTCGAAAGGAAATAGCATATATAAGTGATGTTGAGGTAAATTTTATAGCCAAGGAAGAAACCCTTACTAGTAGTAATTAGGTCTAAGAGGACTCTAATGATTCATCTATCTTACAAAAGATAGGAAAGCTTTTAAGGACTAAATACCATGCTCTCAAATTTGATGCTGAGTTGGATGCGGCAGTTAGTCAAGTGCTACTATTTGAAGAATTAATGGCATCCCCAAAGAAAAAATAGGCCACTTTGGTGGAGTTTGGTGAGCATTCAAATATCCCCTTGGAATCCTTCTACTATGAAGAATTTGAGAAGATCTAGGGGTGTTTGTTTACCATCCGCATCCACTTGGGCAAGGAGAGTGCAAAAAGTCTAGTGGACTAAATTGCTGGATAATCAAGACAATAATTGAACATACAAATGTTGCAACCCGAAATTTCAAAATATAAAAACAACCTAAGGATCTCCTAAGCATGCCATGATTGATATAATCTAAGTTAAAATGTTTCATAGATGCTTTTAGGTTTATAAAGCTTAGAAAAGAAACCTAGCATCTAAGTTTAGAACATTACCAGTTTATGTGTGCTTCTCTTTCTTTCGGATGCGGTGTTCCCTTAGAGCAACTCGGTAGAACTTCGTTAGCACGAGCTTCCAAACTAGGATAGCCTCTACGATTGATCCACACTAATCTTCACCGACCAAAACCTCATTTGAGGAAGAACCCCGTTTGTAAATAGCAAGTTGTGAGCACGGGATTAAGTACCAGCTCGCGCGTTCGATGATGATGGCTTTTACGGGATTTTATCCTTGAATCACACATTTTCGAGTATCTTGACGTATCCGAATTGGAATCCTCCTCATCTCTAATAAAATTATTTAATTTAATTTAGAAATTAATTAACTAAAAAAATACAAAAAATACAAAAAAATAATAAATAAAATAATAAATAAAAATGTAAAATATTAATAAAAAATGAAGGAGACGTAATCCCGATAACGGGCAGCCTCGTGCACATGCAAGGGAGCCACGCTGGCACGAGGGAGCCTCGCGCGCACGCGAGGGAGCCTCGCGAAAACGTGAAGGAACCTCGCGAGACCCCCCGCGATGGTCCTAAGATACCCTCGCGGGGCCTCCCCGTGAGGGTCTTAAGCGACCCTCGCGGGGCCTACCCGAGAGCGTCTTATGGAACCCTCGCGGGGCCTGCCCGCGAGGTTCCTAAGGAACCCTCGCGGGGGCTTCACGCGAGGGTCCTAAGGAACCCTCGCGGCGCGAACGCGAGGCAGCCTCGCGGATGCGCGAGCAATCCTCGGGCGAGGTGAGATAGCCTCGCGCGCGAGGCCTTGCGAAGAGTTCCACGAGGCCTCGCAAGGCCTTTTTTTCGGCAAGGCCCCTAGCCAGAAAAACTTTCCTTTTTTGGTTCTTTTGGGATTTTCCTATAAATAGTAGGATCATTTTCGATAAACGGAGCCGGAATTTATCAAATAAAAATAACATTGCTTTAGAACGACCTTTGCTCCCGAGAATTGAAACGAACAATTTTTTGGACTTTTTTTTACTACAATTTTTTTTACCTAAACTCAAAGGACGAGGAGGACTTCTAAACGACTGATCGGATTCTTCGACATGGATTCGTTAAGTAATGGTAAGCCTTTGAGTTCCTAGAACTGCAATTCCGTGCTTTCAGTGTTTAATTTCTTCTTCTGAACTCTCCTATGAACCTAGGATTTTCATCTTTTATTTTATTTTAACTGTTGTAATTCTTCTTCATCATTTTCTTTATCATAAGAAGATGTATGTTAGAACACCCCCACGAAGGGAATAAAACATATTCCTGGATAACAGACCACACTTTTTACCATGCGAGCAATTTCATTAATTAAAATGAGCAACCAATGTGCTAATAAAACGAACAGTTTTATTTAACCAAAAAATATCGCGATTGATTTTTCTTAAGGCCACGCCGGCCTCACTAAATCCAAAATCGAACATACGTGTTATCCCCTGTGCTAACCTTTGTGGATGCAAGTAGATTAGGATTAAATGTATGTTTACGATTTTAATTTTCCTTCAGGTATCGCAATTTCTTTTTTTTCGGGAAATGTAATTAATAGGTTAGCGGGTGGTTGCATCCCCCGAATTTTGAAGCCTTGTAATTTTATTTTCCGCATTTTTCTTTCCGCATTTACTTACGGTTTTGTGGATGGCTTATTTTTCCGCTTTGTGAATGATTTATTACTTCGCAATACGTGAATCATGCATATAAACTCATAAACGACCTAAGTGCGAATATGCATAATTAAAAGAAAATGGTTTTCTGTAGATGTAATTTAATGTGATCCAATAAGAAATAAGCAACTT